>JAAQPG010000457.1:0-70090 GCA_013186905.1 Fusarium udum | reverse complement strand
GTCGATTTGGCCTTCCGTACCAGCCACCATAACGCCTCATAACGTTATCGATCCTCTCTTGGTAAGTCAGCAACGTTATTCCTCCAACATCGTCATCGCACTCCCCATGCCATTGAAATGTCACCTCCGGGAAATGGAGATAATTCCGATGTATGTGGATCTCCCAATTACCAAGCAGAAACTTTTGTTACCAAACACCACCTAACATGTATGAACAGCCAAAGCGAGAGCGCAGCAGAGTTGCTCAGCGCGAGTATCGCAAAAGACATGCCTCAAAGTTCAACACTCTCAAAGATGAGAATCAGAGATTGAGAAATGCTCTGAAACGAATTGAGAGAGTCGCGCTGAAGCGTGGTGGAAAGGACCAGGAACTTGAGGCGGCACTGGCCGAAGCGAGAGAAACTCTTGGAGAAGAGAGCGAAAGTCGAGCCTTGACAACCTCTGGTTCAATAGATACTGACCCGATATCTGCTGAGAGGTTATCATATCTTTCAGGGTTGTTGTCGTCGGATATCATGATTCATGCTCAATCGCTTGGACAAAACACCGCGCCTCCTCGTCTAAGTCTAGAGCAGCAACTCTGGACTAACACGGACAGATTGGCCCGTATTTTTGAAGCGCCATCAGATGCAGGCAAATATCTCGGCGACGGTCTTTACACATTTGCAGGGACACTGTACTGGGCGTGTACAAGAAATACAGTATCGCTATGGGAGACATACAAGCTCAACATGATTGGTAAACCAGGACTCCCAGCCCAAAACCCCATGGACCGACTATTCAACCACTCAAAGCACCTAAACGACCGAAGATTTCTGCTTTCATTCGCACTGGCTCGACTAGAGTACAAGCACAAAGGCTTCATCGATCTTCCACGTGCAGGGACCGAAATGGTGTGGAAGTCAGTGCTGCCCGATCTACGACGAAAAATGGAACAGGAACTAGTCGAGAAAGGACAGGGGCCCGAATGGTGGAAGACTCCAGGGGAAGTCGAGAACCATTTACGCAAGTATCTGGAACCAGCTGAGATTGACGAGCTGCAGGCTCTCGTAGAGGGGAGAGGGTCAGAGGAGGTTTTGACCAAGTATAAGCCTTTGGTTGAGATGATGATTGCTGAATTTGTCTGTTTTCCTGATGGACCGAGATGGAATCTTTTGTATGTTGCTATGGCTGTTGGGAGTTGGAGGAGTGATCATCCGAAACCTTCAGAGTTGGTGCAAGATTTGAGTGCAAGCATTTAAGCGATTTACGAACAACGAATGATGTTTCTATTCCTGTTAATTCCTTTAATTAAGGTTATACAATCATTTTGGAGCCATGAAGTCAAAGAGCTGAATAATCCCAGATCCATCATCCACGGATATCGACAGTCGGGACCTGGCAGGTATCACAGACTCCACTAGACCCCTGTATTCGAACCCCTGTAGATCAACGCCCCACCGCTGCCCTAGCGACCACCCCAACTTATACCAAACAATCAATCCCAGCTCCAACATCCATCAGCAACCATCATGACAGACAACGGCCTAAAATCACGTCTGGCCTCTGTCCTCCCAAAAGGCCACGACTTTACAATCCTCCACATCTCAACGCCCCCCACAAAGACCGACCCTCTTTACTCCCCACCACCAAACGAACGGCCCGAACGAACGTACTGCGAGAACCATTTCCTCGCTGTTTCAATCGATGCAGACGGCAAGCAGGTTTTAGTTCTAGGTGTCGAAGTTTTTATCTATACGACTGCTCGATCGACTACGTTGTTCGTGTCAAAAGCTGATTCGACGGGCTATCTGACGCTTCTCAATCTTCCCAAGGGGACACCAAGTCCTATTCGTGAGATATGCGCCACGTTTGTTGGATTCCTCGTTGAGAAGAGGAAACGAAAGGGCATACAATTCATCGTCAATTTATTCGCCCGCGCCCAAGATCAGTATCTATTTCCTGGAAGTGTCGACAACAAGGGAAAACATGTCCTCGATGACCGCGGTCTTATCAAATGGTGGTGTCGCGTGCTCGATCCCCTTCTCGGACCGGCACCAAAATCGGTAGAAGCACTATGGAAGAGTTCAAAAGGATACATCGTCGTGCCGGGGTTGGAACCAAATGAAATTCGAGCAATGACACCTCGAAGAACAGACGCTGCTTGGGAGTTTACGCATCCGCTTGAACGAATATCACATTATTATCGGGAATTTGACTGGGTACCACCGCGATGTCTGATCCCACACTTCCCTGACGATCCCAAATCACGATTCCGAGATGAGCTTGATGAGGAGGCTGCGAGTTCGCAAGCAATGAAGACGCAGGGTAGCTGGAAGAGTGTCAAGACTCTCGACATGTTTTGGGAAATGATGGCTTACCGACAAGAATGCTCCAGTGGTCGTATGACAGGATTTATCTGGTTGGTATTTGACGACAAGGAACCTGAGCCAGCAGCAAACGAGTCTTTTCCGTCGACAAACCCACCGTCAACACCAAAGGCGCAGCGGATCACTCAAATAACACCAACGACAACGCCTCGAAAACTCTTTCCTAGCAAGAAACAGCCGGACACCAAGGCAAAGAAGAAGAAACCCAAGAAGAAACTCACAGGTCCCATCATCCCTCGAAAACCCCAAATCAAGCGGGCCAAACACAATTACTTGCTTGATCGTCCTGCAAATACGGCATATTACTCATGGACACCTGAAGGGCGCGGTGAGAAGATTGTCGACGAGGCGACCTACAAGCGTATTGTAGATCTACTGCTACACCTCGACTTTGCCACCCTCAACAAAGCGGTCGGTAGTACACGCCGCTGGCTGAGTGAAGGCGGAGGCGGTGGTAAATGGGGTGTTGTTGTATCCGGTGCACGCGAGACGCCAACTCAAACGGTGCACGACCACGAGAACGGCGTAAACAATCTCACGGGTCTTGTCAAGAGAAAACGAACTGATTCAACTGTTGACGAGTCTCAAAACAAGGTTAATGTCCTTGGAGAGGGCCTCGTCAAGAAGAAGCCAAAAGAAGAGTCCAAGGTTGTAAATGTACTTTCCACTGGTCTGATTAGAAAGAAGCCCAAGGAGTAAGTGTATCTGTATAATTAGCGTTGGGTATTGTTAAGCCGGAGTTGGTATATATATTGGTTAAGGCATTCGTTATCATGATTCTATGCTACCTGCTTCTATCTCTATCACCAGTATTGCGCTACTTCTTGAGAAACTCTAGATTCACAGGAGTAATGGCCTCTCCACCACTGAGAACAGCCATGATGTTTCTCATGCTCAGTTCCTCAAAACCCTTGTGGGTGTCGACTGTTCCTCCAGCATTATGGCATGTCACCAACACACGGCCCTGTTTAGCGAGCTCCAACAATTCGGGATGTATCTTTGGTTCGTTTGCGTGGACGTCAAGAGCTGCGCTTGACAGTGTACCATCTCGAAGGGCAGCAACCAGTGCATCTTCGTCAACAAGACTACCTCGTGCAATGTTGACAAACCGCGATCCACGTTTGAAGGATGGCAGAGTCTTTGAGTCGATCAGAGTACCTTCGCCAGCTGGTGTACAGAGAACAGCACAGTCGCATCGACCAAGAAGACTCTCAAGCGTTTCATGGTGAGTAGCTCGTACAGGAGCAACGACAGCAGCAGGCTTGGGGAGCACATCATAGTAGTGAATGTCCATCCCAAATCCATGTCGTGCACGAGCAGCAATCTGCTGGCCAATGTTACCAAACCCAATGATTCCTAGAGCCTGATCGCGAAGATTGTACGACTGCATTGTAGCATCGCGATGATTCTCCTTGAATGCCTCCTCGTCCCCGGACATGGCGGAGGAGATGCACCACGGGAGGACCCGGAATGTTGAAATAACCCCAACGATGGCAAAGTCAGCTACAGCTTCAGCAGCTGCGAGACCAGAATTGCAGTATATGATTCCTTACCAGTTAGCGAGTGCCTGCAGGCAGTTGTGTCAACTCACCTCGTTCTCCCAGTAGCTTCGTATCAGCCCAGTCAAAGCCCGCACCCGCGCTTGCAAATACCTTGACACTCTGTGGCAGCAGATTGATCAACTCATGATCCCATTTCCCCATTTCACCTCCAGTTCCCCAAAATGGACGAAATATAGCCTCAAAATCACCCCATCTCTTTTCCTTGAGGGCCTTGATGAACTCTGGTCGCTGCCGCTCTTCAATTGGCGGTCTGATGACCTCACACTGAATGCCGAAGCGGAGATATGTTTCAGGATTGTATTTAATAGGATCTCCAATATGAAGAACCCGCGGTTTTGAGGATGTCATGGATGATCGTATTGAAAGAGATCCCTGAGAAATGAAGGGAAGTTGAGGAGCAGGAGATGTAGCCCGCGGTGTAGATGCTGGCACTGGTGTATTGGTTGGTTCCGCCATTTTGATGGTTGACTGTCTTATAGAAACAAAGTATGAGAGAGAGTACACTAGATTGCCCAAAATGTTAGGTAGTCAGATGTGTGCCTGATCAGATCAATGTGTCTCAGTAAGTGGAGCGATCGATAACACTCAGCCGCACGTTTACCTCCACTCGCCTTGTCTGGTTCGACAGCCCCTAAGCCCCCACGGCAGTGATACCCCAGTCTCCGGCCCGTGAGCTGGACGACGACCCCTGTCAAATGACGGTTCCGAGCCGGATCAGCCCCGGTTTATGTTTCGATGTGGAGTTGTTTAGATCAAATCACTAACAAGAATCGAGTCAAGGTGAATGTATCCAATTTGCTTCATAGGAGGTACAATACATATCCAAATGGGAGCCTGCATAAGCCGGTGCCGGGATACACAAATACCGGTAATATCATCCGGGGCCCCAATCTCGTATCCACAGAACATCGTGGGGAAATTTATTGCATGTTTTCGTGTGGGGAGATCTCAGACGACAGCCTTGTATTCAGGTCAGAGTGGTGGATGGCATGGCGTGACTTTGGGGGAGGCACTTCTCACTGGTTTACAGCTCGTCCGACACATTCTGGCCCGACAAGGGAGCTTGTAGGTGATTGTTGACATGATCCGACTTCTTGACCGGAAACGTGAACCGTCCAGCGTCGACTTTGGTGGGAATATGCCCCGTTTCTAGAGCCTTTTTGATCAACTGAATGGTCGATTTTTCATTTCCGTGGACGAGAACCGAGATGCAAACTGGCTGGTACTCTGTCGTTCCAGAAATGTCAGACTCGTAGGGTATCTGAGTGACTGCGTTTCGTTAGTAGCTACTGAAGACCAATGCACTCGACTTACATGGAATCGATAATAGAGAAGCCCCCAATATTGGTGCCAGCGTTGTAGAGTCGATGCCTTTGTAAATGGTTGGTGGACTAATATGCTGTCAGCCAGGTATCATTACAGGGAAATGTACATACGCCACAGGATCGTTCCGATGTTCAACTTGAGAGTTTCCGCATGGAAGGATCACGACTGCGTCTCCCTTGGCATTGGGGGTAGAATTGCGCACGACGTTCTCAAGGAACCATTCTCGGTATACTTCAAGACGTTCTGTATCTTGGCGGTTCTCCTCCTCTGTCACCGACTTGCATTGGTTCCTGAGAGGTCAGCTGATGTAACGACTGCGCAACGTATATGGTCATACCAAAAGAATTGCGGCGTAGCCTCGATAAACGGCTTCTTGTCAAACTTTTGCTTATACCCATCTCGAAAAGTGTCAAAGGAATGGTAGTAGTCATAACACCATGACCGGAAAGGTGCCTAAATTGTCAGCCAAGTCTTTTTGTTGAAGTCGACTAACCTTTTCCATGTATGCTTGCATTTCCTCTTGAGAAGCTTCAGATGGAGGACTTTTCTCCCAAATCTTGCCAACATTGACGTACTCGGCTTTCGTATCCAACAGATCCTGCAGAATTGATACGAAAGTCGCAATGGCTGATTTCTGCGACTTTTCGGGTGATGATAGGTCGTCTGGTACGATTACCCTTGTAGAGGAAGCTTTAGAAGCCCCAGTCTTCGTATTTTCCGTGAAATCGAGGAGTCCCTCGAGACTTCGACTAAAGATTCGAGTCTTGTCAAACCTAGGGTTGTCAGTGTAGCTCAACAGTAGATCAAAGTGCTCACTTTGATGCCGTGGCTATGTCGGCTGATAAGTTTCCAGGCTGATTCAAGGAGTATATGCCGCCTTCGGACATCACTCTACCATCTACACGTGGTCAGCCTTGGCTTCTCGCGATGACCCGACTTACCGTCAACACCAATGCTGTAGTCAATCCATGGGTACCCAACCGAGGCAGCAGCAGCACCAACTGAACCACCCTTCATCCTATGATATCCATCGCCTCTTGCACTCCAAGGAGCTTGTTGGTCAACCCATTCTGCGCCTGTACCAAGATGCGATGTCTTTGTTTTTCCGACAATGACGGCTCCTTGGTCCATTAGACTTTGTGCATATTTAGCGTTAGAACTCGAAGAGTTTTCGTAGAGCGATTTCCATGCCCGACTAGAAAAGGTTGTATAGCTTCCTTTCAACGATATCGTGTCGCTTATAGAAACACGGACACCAGACAGGGGTTTCTTGGCAGAAGGTTGAGAGTGGTACAGTCTTGATGGCACAGGAACTGTAACTGAGTCTCCGTAAACGGACGAAGAGGTCAGGGGTTGGAATCTATACGGTCAGCCATGACTTGCCCGGGAGATACAACATACTCATCTGGTTGGCTCAGATCATCGGGTATTACACCAGAAGTGAAAGCTCCGAATTCATCATCATACAGACGCCAGGCTTGGTAAAGGTTTGGGCCGTAGAGAAAGTAGGGACCAGACGGTAACTCAGAAAACCCATCTAGAGCCTTGATTTGATCCATGTGATAGATCTGTCGCGTATCGACATGAACCTGACTACTGTTGTCGCCACTCTTTTCGACAAGAATGGAACCAAAGTCAGGAACAAACACATCATCAATTGAATCGAAGAGCTGTAGAATTCCTTCGAGATCGCCAAAGATTTCCTCAGTTGACAGGAGCGTGATTGGAATTAGAGCATCAGGGTTGATGGTTTCTTGGATGGTTCCCTAGACGCGTCAGTATGCGCATGGCCTCTGAATCATCAACATACAAGCTTTAAAGGATGTATCAGATATTGCAGTCCTGCAACGAAGCAGGTCGTGATGGGGAGCATTGCTAATGCGTCTGCTGGAGACGGCGGGACGTTGGCAAGTAACGAACGCTAGACGGACACTTGCATATTCACGGCCACGGGGTCTTTTTGAAGGATCGTATCGCTTAAATTGAGCTTGAGTACTTGTAGGTTCGGTTGTAGGTGAAGATTGATGGAATGAGATGATGCTAGTGCACGAGGGAAGTTGAGACATTCATGGGGTACAAGTGCAAGAGCGTGCAATAACCCAATGCGGTACGGAGTAGTGCGAGGTTCTATCCGTTCCGGTATTGAAATACAATTTTCCAGAGACAGCCATCATTCAGACACTTTATTTACTTCCAAAGGATCTCAAAGTTATACAGGCAACATCTTTGACGTAAATTGCCATAACACTTTTACAAGATGCCTAGACCCGTCTTGGCCGGTGAGCTCGGTGAGTCTCGGTGAGCTTATCTTTGTGGGGTATCAAAATTTCCATCCCCCACCAAGCCGAAGTTGCAGATTCACCATCACACTCAAACACCAACAAAATGGCGAAAAAGAAGGGTACGTCCCCTGTCCCCCTTCTAAACTCCAATCTAACATGCTCAGCACCCTCAATCCACTCCCGCGCCGCTCGTCGCGCAACAGACATCGACATCGACACCGACAAGTCCCTAAAAGAAGTCAAGCCTCCCCGCGATGCTACCCAGCGGCCCTCCGTTCTAGCAGCGCACCACTCCGCTGGTATCACCAAGAAGGCCAAGCGCGGTCGCAAAGAGAATATGTCAGCCAAGGCTAGGAAACGTCATGAGAAGGGCCTTGAGATGGCTGCTGCTGTTGTGGAGCGGACCAAGAATAAGGTTGAGAAGAGTAAGGGTCGGGGGAGGAATATTCAGCAGAGAAGTAAGAATTGGGATGAGATTAACAGGGCTGCTGAGGAGGATGAGGGTGCGGAGAGCGATGCCGAGGTGAAGGGGCGTGGAGTCGATATGGATGAGGATATGGATGTTGCGGAGGAGACGGCACCTGTTGCAGAGGCCAACACTCCCGCGGAGGTACCTCTACCCGCTGACGAGGATGGTGATGAGATCCTTTAGTTCTTGGGACTGGACTTGGAGTTTGGTGTCTAAAATGGGCTCAATATCCGGGAGACGACAACCGGACTGATGACTTTCTTTATTCGGCTATAGACTTGACTGGCAGATACCCAGTATATGATGTTATATCAAGCATTTACACATCCTTTTGAGCGTCCACCTCTGGTGATTCCGCTTCCACCTGTGGCTTTTCACGGGCCTGTTTTGCGATTCCCTCGAGGTAAATCCTCATCGTCTTTCCAACCTCTCCATCTCTTGGCTTGTACTCTCTCGAGCCTAGTTTCTCAAGCAGCTTGTTCACCTTGGCGTAGACTTCCTCTGCGGTATCTTCCGACGTTCGCTTCTTCTGTCCCTTCTTCTTGAACCCAAGGATCACTTCCACCTTCATACCCTTGCTGAGGAACCCAACCAGCTGCTGTGTCTTCACCCCAAGGTCATGCTCGCTGATGGCCCAGCTCATCTCGACTTCCTTGGTCTTTGGTGTGGTCTGTTTGGACAAACGGCGGCGTTGAGCTAATTCACGCTGACGCTCGTATTCTTCCTTCTTGTTGACAATCTTGCAAATAGCATAATGGGTTGGCTTGTCCTTCTTTGGATCACCTGGGATGTAGGGTGTCACCATGCGAAGTGAATCTGTCTCGGGCAGTCGGCTTAACACGTTTTTTGTGAGAAGAGGTCCATCGAATACACCATTATCGAGAACCATGATCTTTGGGTCCGTGATCTCGAAATCTTGGGGGAGGCGATCGCGACCAGACTTTTCAAACTCCTCTTGGGTAGTGTATCGTCGATCGAAACCGCGGTCTCGGCTCTCATCAGCGAACGGATCTTCCTCGATTTCCTCTTCGCGTTTCTTCGCTTTCTTATTTTTCGCTTTTAATTGCGATGCGGAGAAGAAGCGGTTCTGTATAGGTAGGGCTCGCGGAGGTTGGAACTGTCGTGTGAGGAGACCCTCATGTTGAACGAAGACCCTGTAGAGGGCTCGACGGGAGCTTTGAAGGCATGCAAAGCTGTTCATTCTGGCGAGGCCCTGAAAGGAGTGTCGTCGCGCCGTAAAAGAGTGTAGACAGTCAACAATGGCTTGAATGCAATGACTGATCTATCGTCTTCATGGTGGGCGGTTGATTTTGGCAGAAACGTCACTGTGGGGTGCTGTCACCTTTATCCAATCAGGTGCTCTTTGACCCTGTCAACGGCTGATTCAACACCAAGCGCTGGATGGATTTGTTGTAATACGTCTCAACTCAGCCCGTCAGGGCACTTCACGATGGCTTCATTTCATTTCGCCCGCCGTCCTGTGCGGACAACGGTATCTTTCCTCAAGGCCGCTTGTCTCGTGCACCTTGGAATTACATACGGCTATACCGTCAGCCCGGCTCAAGGTCCTTCAATGCTTCCAACATTCACAGTCGATGGTGATTGGATTCTATGTGATCACACGCGTCGCTATGGTCGCGGTATTTCTGTTGGTGATTTGGTTGTTTACCGCATCCCAATCTTCAACAATCAGTGGGGAGTGAAACGAGTAACAGGCATGCCAGGGGATTATGTCTCTGTTGGAACGCCAGGAGAGCAAGGAGAAGAGTTAATGATACAGGTACTTATTCCATCCTCGTTCCTGACCACACTAACTTGTCAGATCCCCGAAGGGCATTGCTGGATTTCAGGAGACAACCTCCCAGCATCAAGAGATTCACGACACTTTGGCCCTTTACCTCTAGCTCTCATCTCTGGCACTACGATAGCCAAAATATTACCATGGAACGAACGTCAATGGATGAAAAATGGACTACAAAAGGTTGAAGAGCTAGACTAATCACGAGCAGTCTAATGTAAATATGTATCATCTCTTATCTGGGTATAGAAACTTACACCTCTTGTCTAATTACATCTGCTCTCCCCAAATCAACTGCCCAGTAAGTGATCTAGCGATATCTGCCACATGAATCATCAAACAGAGAGAAAGAATACCATCCTTCAATGCAGCACGTAGCCCTCTCGTACACCGTCAAACACCATTGTTATAAGAACAATTCTTGAAAGCCCATGACAGGCGATGCAATCCGTATAAAGAGACACCCCTGAAAACCAAACATCATTCTTAGAATGTTACATGACGCCAAACACCATATCACCCAACACCCCATACGCTTCCGCTTTTGAGATGAATAATCCACGAATATAGTTAGCCTTCAATGTGAGCCTTGGACATGCTCTGTCCCAGAAGTTCCAGGCAACGTTGAGCTAGGTTGACAACTTCACCCTCATCCTCATCCTCGAATTCATTGTCGGCTTCAATTTGTCGATTTGCAATGCTTCGGATGTGCTCGATGATGTCCTCTGCCTTTCCGATGAGGCCAATAAGAGTCTTGTCCTCTGACTCGAAGAGTTGGAGAAGGGTCCAGACGGCGATGTGCTGGAAGGTAGCATCACCAGACTGCAGGAACCGGCAGAGGTATCCGTGAATTCCACCTTGGGGCTCGGTCCAGTTTTGTACAAAGATTGAGTAGTCACCAACTGCTTTTGTTAGCTTGTGTTTGAATGGCGGTGAAGTTGACTCACCTTTAGAGGAAAGGTTGCCTAGGGCAGCAGCACTGTTTCCTTGGACTTCAATGCTTGGCGAATGGGTAAGAGGAATGAGAACACCGCAGACTCCAAGATTCAAGAGATGAGACTTGAGATCGTCACTCAATGCCAGAACGGCGATAGCAGCGGTCATCTCGGACTGAACAGTGATTGGCACATCGAGAACCAATTGCTTGCACTTTTGCACGGCACCAGCATCCAGGACAAGAGCCTTGTTTCGATCGGAACTGGCGGCAAGATTTCGAAGGGTCGAGATGGCATGACACTGAATCTCTTCATTGTCGGTAGATCCAAGTAGGTCGACCAGTGGCTTGAGGAAGTTGGTTTCGATAATTGGTGACTCGTTAAGGGGATGGATAGAGATGTTTCGTATACAGGCGACAGCAGAAAGGATGAGCGGTAGATAAGAAGATTGAAGGAGTCGGAGAAGAGGGTGTAGTCCATTGGCACGAACGATATCGAGCTGATACTTTTCATCGGAAGCGAGGTTGCGGAGAGCCAGGGCAGCTTGGCATTGAACCTTGGGTGAAGTCGAGTCCATGAGGTTGACAAGAGATTGGACCAATTTGGGTTCGCTTTGAGCCAGCTTTCGTCGATTGCTCGCGTCGACGGCGATATTGCTGAGAGCTGTGGTGCAGTAGTATTGAACGTCGACATCGGGAGAAGAAAGAAGCTGAACAAGGACGGGAATCGCTCCAGCATTTACCAGTTGTTGTCGGTTCTCGTCTACTCTTGTTAGTATGTCATTGCCATTGCCATGTATACAAACATACCAGAATGTGTCATGTTCAGCAGAGCGCCAGTAGCATTCCGCTGAACCCGCATATCCCGAGACTTGGCCAATCTTGTCAGAGGTCCCAGAGCTCCGGAACGAGCAATCTTTGCTTTATTCTCCTCATGTGTGGCCAAGTTCGTGATACATCCCACAGCATTGCACTGGACTTCGACATTGGGGGACATCATTTGGCGGATTAAAGGTGTTAGACCACCGAGTTGCACAATGAGAACCTTGTTCTCGGCTACAATACGTCAGTGACTGCGGATGTTGGCTTCGATGTACATACTGTCAACGGCCAGGTTTCCGAGTGCAGCACTGGCAGCTCGCTGAACTTCGATATCGGGGCTCTGAAGAAGGAATAGAATAGGTTCAAGGGTATCGCGGTCAACCTCTCGGACATCTACATTGTTAGATCAGTCGGAAAGTCGGGACTCTTTCGTACCTCGTTCGGTAATCTCAGCAAAAGTCAAACTAGCACTTCGTTGAAGATCAATGTTTTCCGAAAAGACCAAGGTGCTCAGAGCACGCAGGGGTTCGCCAGAGAAGAAGTCGGTCTCGCCGCGCTATCACAAAGTTAACAATCGAACAAAATGAAGAGTATGTCCATGTACGTACATTTTCGAGATACTGGAGAAGGTCGGCTACAGCCTCTCGTTCGCTATCGGCGAGGACGGGTTCATACAAGCCATCGCGGGCTCGACCTATTGCTGTCAGATGTATACGGCGACGGATAATAGCATGCATACCTCCGCAGCACGAGGAGCTGCAGATACCCATGGCAAACAATAGCACAAAGGCTTGATGAAAGAAGTATGTTGAACGACGGTGAATGAAAGTCGGTCTCGATTTTGATGCAGTATCGGTCAAGGCTCGGTTGTTGACGAAGGGTCATCCACTTGTCGGCAACGTCACAACAGGGATCAAGATTCGGATTATTATTATCGTGCTCGGTTGTCGGGTGAAAGAAGCTACAAAACAAAACCTCTATCGGGCAAGGTAAATGACTGACTACCACAGAGACCAATCACTGGCACGAGAGGGTGTCAAGATCGCGGTGTAGAAGGGAAAATTAGTTGGCGATTGCCCAGGTGAGAGATGAATCCGAGGGTGAGTTTATCCTAGCCTCACAGTTGGTTGGCGAGGGAAAGAATGGGGATCGAGACGCGCGCCAGGAAGAAGCAAGGTGAGCGCCGTAGCTCGGGTAGGACCTTCTACAGAGCTCAAACCTACGCTGCCTGAGGTAAGTAAAGCGTGAGCTAAAGGCAAGAACGGATGAATTGGGGAAGCTACTTCCAGATACATCGGCGATCACCGTCGGTACACGTCAGAAGAGGTAGCTACAGGGGGTGTCAAGGTTCCCTGCAGGAGGTGACCTCACTTGAGGTCATCCGCCAAGGTATTGTCCGCCAGGGACGACGTGCACTATTGTTTAGGTGGTCTAGTGCACGTTAGGTGCAGAGACAGCTGTTACAGTGGACCGCCTCATTATGCTAGCGGTGCTGTGGAGAAGCTTGGGCCGTCTATTGCTTTATCCAGACATTTCAACGCCTCATTTTATTATTGAATGAGCGTTTGATGAAGACTAACGTTTAGTCATGAATCGTAGGATATCTACACATTGTAATGATTGATGCCGACCTACTATCCAAAGCTGATCTAATGGAAGCCCATGGAAAGTTGCTGCCTTCGTATTGCGTATACTGTCCTTCTGTCGCGTGGCATGTGATGGAGGCATTTCTTGACGTAACATACAAATCCGAGGTCTACTTTATGCGACCTGATCGATACTCGATTTTGACGAGTTTTGCTTTCCAAAGATGGTAATTCTCATGTCACACAAAATGTGCTGCCCATGTGCTTATCGTGTCATTGTTGGGTATCAATCTAACAAACTTTGGCTGCAAGACATCTGCAGCAACTAACTACCCTGCACCACCATCTCAAAGCAGGTCATGGCGGCGTTGACGTATGAACAGGGATCAAAAGACTATTGGGTGTTTTGAACGACTGGCTGTGATGGATGGGATTGTTGTGAACTGGACAAACTTGTCCTGGACCCTTATGTGGCTTTGATGCCTCTGCAGATGACTCGAATAGACGGTAAAGCTTGGAATGGATACAGAATATTGAGACATACGAGTTGCTAATCCTGGCTACATCGATACCTGTTCCAAGCTCAACTGATCAGCAAATGGGGACAAAGATTCTGAGATCGAGTGTTGACTTGCAATCTATCCTTCTGCAATGTCTCACCAATCCCTCTACCTGTCAATATCTCAATATCTCATTCTCAGTCACAAACCTGCGGGATTTTGACCGCAGAGGAATACTCAGACCATGATAGAATGCACCTCAAACAAACCAGATAGGCTATATTGAATTAATCTGACCAATCCTAATACCCGGAGATGGAATTGTAAAACGGTCAATCTTTGCCAAGACGCGAAGCTCATCGTCGATCCGCCATGACGTTCTATCTGTCTCTGTCTCCGCCTGTGTAGTCCAGGGTCCGGTTAAGATCCAATGTTGGCCATAAGGTTAAGAAGTATGGAGTAGCGTATGCTGTACAGTAATATTATTGCTGGACTTTTGTTGGGCAGACTGTTTCGTAGGTGGTTCTCTTATCATTTATTACAAGTCCAAGGTGAGTAAACGGCCGACCGATTGCCGTGACTGATGTTTGCTCCTTTTTCCCTTTTACCCTCCAGCACATTCCCTCGCAAATTAATTTGCGCCTTTAATGATATAGAATTGTCCTCAACGCCGTCGGAACATTTTTATTAACTTTAGGCTGATGCTGTCTCTTTTCTTTTCGATTAGCATACGTCTGTGATTTTCTCAGTGATGCGCTATACGTCAATATTTATCAGGACTTGACAACCTCACTTTCGATCCTCGACTCGAACATCAAATCCCGTCAAACAATTCGAATCTCGTTGTGCAACAGTGATTTTTGTAATGGAGGGAAACCCAGAACATGAACCCGCACGAGGGGATCCAGAAACGAAAGCACCAGCAGATATCAATCTACCAAGCGAACCGCAAGGAATCCAAGGTCAATCTGAAGTGACAGAAGTTCAAATTGAAGACCCAACGAAAGAAAACGTCAAATCATGGATCGAAGCCCAAAGCGAAACTCAACCACAACCTCCAACCGAAGCTCCAACCGTTGAACAAATTGACGATGCTGTCGGAGAGCTGCCCCGCGTTGAAAATACCCCCAGTACAGTACCTGGCGTGAATGGTACGACAGCTGTAAACGCTTCGACCACAACTTCAGCTCCAGGCACAGACACCCTGGGACAAGTACAAGAGTCAGCAGCCGAAGCCTCATTTGGAGGAGTTGGAGCTGTTTCTGGATCTGGATCTGGACCTGGGCCGGCTTTGATAACTCCACGCGGGCGGGCTGCATCAACCTCCACTGGCCCCTCCACTACAGCCGCCGGTCATGGTCATGTCCCTCATTTTGTCGCTCCGTCATCCTACCTCCGACGCAGGACTTCACTCCGAAGCCCAATGGCGCCCACCGAACCAAAGCCTCTAAGTCCTCTGGACAGAGATCAGTTGCAGGGTCTGGTATGTTCATCTGTCTTGCATTGTCTGTCGCATCCGTTTGCCCGTACAACTGAACGCGGGGCACGCGCGCATCAAAGCCCGATGATGAGAGAAGCTAATCTCGACAGAATGCCATACGCGATTTCCTCAAAGTTCGCACCAGCTACGATGTTTTACCTCTATCATTCCGTCTCATCGTTCTCGATACCGATCTCCGCATTAAGAAAGCTATCAACATCTTGACGCAGAACTGTGCGTCACCCAATCAATGCAGAGTCTAATGCTAACCTTGCCACAGCAATCGTATCGGCGCCTCTATGGAACTCTAAAACCTCACGATTTGCCGGTATCCTAACGAGCACCGACTTTATCAACGTAATTCAATACTATTGGCAGTTCCCTGACGAGTTCAGCAAACTCGATCAGTTCCGCTTGAGTAGCCTAAGAGGTTGCCGCTTCTCTCCTCGCAGGTATGACATCGCTGACCATATCAGACATCGAGAAAGCTATCGGCGCAATACCCATCGAAACTGTATCGGTTCACCCTTCAAAGCCACTCTACGAAGCTTGCAGACGCATGCTCAAGACCCGCGCCAGACGAATTCCCTTGGTCGATGTCGATAGCGAGACCAACAAGGAAATGGTTGTTTCAGTCATCACTCAGTATCGTATCCTCAAGTTTATCGCCGTAAACAACGAACACAACACCGTCCTCTTGAAGAAAACGGTTCGCGACATTGGCCTCGGTACATACTCAGGCATCGCTACAGCCTCGATGGGCAGTTCCGTGCTTGATGTTGTTCACCTGATGGTCAAATATAACATCAGCTGTGTCCCGATCATCGATTCTCACGGACGAGTTCTAAACGTTTTTGAAGCGGTTGATGTCATCCCCTGCATCAAAAACGGTGCCTACGATGACTTGGATGGCTCTGTCGGGGAAGCGCTCTGCAAGAGATCCGACGAGAGCCCTGGTATTTACACATGCAGTGAAGGCGATCGCCTGGACTCCATTTTTGATACGGTCCGAAAGAGCAGGGTTCATCGTCTGATAGTAGTGGACGATGATAACAAGCTCAAGGGTATCATTTCGCTGTCCGACATTCTCAAATATGTGCTGCTCTACGGAGTGGAGGATACAAGCAACTGGGCTTGAGTATGATGAGGTTATAATGATTGCATGCCGCTACGAATAAGGGAGCTCTCAGAGGCGCCGGATGGAGGCAGGCATAGAACAGGCGCAAGGGGAAGACGGAAGGTTATCATGTGCATACAATCTTTCGCTATAGACCGTTGACAGGCCTGCATGCATGATACAGTACAGCTGTCTCAGGATGATGACTTTGGTAGTGTCAGTGTTACAGTACAATAGAAGCTTTTCGGCTTCGGGAACCGAGTGGCTGTGAATATCAGGGTGGGATTGGTCAGGTCTCATTCGATACGACATGCGGATGACGGTCAAACTTGATGCTGCACTCTGACGACATTGGTGTTATCTATCCCATTTCAGTATTTATCAACCATTTCCCACTTTGGTTACTTTTTTGATGCTATTCATATCCAGTTTGTGCACAAGCACTTTTGTACTTTGTCTTTGTGCCACTTTTGCCCTGTTCTTCTCTGCCTGCCACTTGCAATCACTGGCATTACTGAAATCTTCCCCTTCACTTTGTCTGCGTTCCTTCCACTTTGACTTGTTCGTGGTCAGATCCTTCCCTTTCGCAATGAAGTTTCCACTGTTTCGACATCCACGAATCTGTTGTGACACGTGAGAATTCTGATCAAACACCATCACTCTCAACTTTTTGACTGTCTTTTGATACGATATCTTATCCGACGAATGTCAGAATCTCAGCTTTAATCACATCTACTTACCGAAAGGCTTTTGCCGATGGATCAGCATTACCACCCAGCACCTCTGGGCCATTACTCTGCGCCAGAGACTGGTCCTCATCGACTATTACCGTCCAGGAGTAGCTTGTCTCTTCAGGCTACGATACGGCATATAACAGACCAAGGGCCTGTACATACCAGCAGAACATGGACGAGTAGTGGCGATCACAACATCCTAAGCGATACCGACGAATTGGACGATCGAGCCGCCTTTGTTCAGGAGTACAACCGCATTGCAAAAAAGGTGAGGGCCTTGAAGGAGTAGAGACCAAGCTGACGATTCAGAATGGAGTGCGAATATTGGTGATTGACGACTTTGACTTTAGGCATACTGTAGGTTGTCGATGGTGTATCTGAACAATCACTGACAGCCCAGGGGAACGGACTTGGTAGTCCTCGCAAGCAAGGATGGCTTTATCGGATCCTACGGTCCTCTTCCAATCATCCTACAGCAGATACACAACCAGCTCGACAAGGACCTCGCCATAAACGCAGTGTCTCCGATCTCGCCCACAATCTGATACATCGCCGAGACCCCAAGATACTGGATCTGCAGTCGATGGTTAGAATATGTGGCAAGAGCATGCTCTACCTCCCACCCGAACACACTCCTTCTGCCCTAATACTCCCAACTTGCATCCGAGCCACTGCGCATCACATCGCTCAGCATGTTACTACTCGAGGGATCTTTCGTATACCGGGGTCAATCAGAGTAGTCAACATGCTGTTCGATTACTACTGCTGTACCGACAATATCGACATCACAAACACTGTGCGATGCGCAAACCTGCCGATGCATGTGCAGGCTTCTGTCCATGATGTGGCGTCGACTTTCAAGCGCCTCCTTTCGGTAATACCCGGTGGGATACTTGGCTCTTTGGCACTCTTTGATGCGCTGGTCGCAATCCATTCGCAGCTACAGGGTGATCCAGAGTTCCCACGCACCAAACAGACCAAGGTTCGGGCCCGACTCATCGCCTTGGCTATCGCAACGGTTCAATCTCAATTTCGGAGGGAACTCATATGCGCGGTCTTTGGGCTTTTGAGTTTAATTGGAAGAGTGGCAGAAATTACCCCCAGAGAAGATGAAGAAGGTCGATCACTACCCACGGGAGACCTCATGGGCTACAATGCACTCGGCATCGTCTTTGGCCCTCTTCTCATAGGCGACTTGCTTGGACTCTATTCTATGAAGTTGGCCGCCCCAAAGGCAGGATTGCTGGTGCTCCCATTGAGATCTCCAAAATCACGACAAGATCGGAATGGAAGAAAGACACTCGGCAACGAACATGGGGTACCTCCAACAATGGACAAAATTCTTATCGCCAATACCATCGCAGAAATGCTTATAGTTAATTGGAGAGACGTGGTCCGACAAATGAAATCGCTCGGCATGAATCGACCGCACCCACGATCAACAAGTCCTCAAGACGACACCAACGATAATGGTTTTGTTATCAGGAAACCACAAGGTTGGGATCGGGAATGGCGAGGAAGCGAGTTGGGAGATCAGAGTCCACGAGAAGACAGCCCAGAACCGCCCACACCCACCCTGGGCATATCCAAACAGCGGTCGCGCAGTCGTGGGAGTTCAGCCTCAAAGAGACTGGCAGCCAGACCCAACATTGGTTGCTTAAGCCCAACTGTGGAAGAGAGTGGACACGATGAGGATAAGAGCCAAAACTCTGCACAGGCAGGAGGCAGTAGCGATGTTCAAACACCGCAGAATTTGCAGATGTCGACAAGCGTAGTTCACTTGGAAGACAGCAAGGATGCGGCGACGAAGGACACACCGCAGAGCGAGAGGACGCACATCGCCCCAACTCCAACACCGACTACAAGGACCAAAGGGCTCATCCGCCAAGATGGTTCCCATCTGTCTCAAGATGATGTGCCACCTCGGACGTCCTCAAAAAGAGGAACAAAGACAACCCCTATTCAACAAACCAGCGCCGAGGAACCAACAGGCCAGGACACTTCGAGAGTCTCAGCAACGGAGACCCCTTCAATTGAACGAAAGGGCGCCATCAGGAAGAAATATCCTGGAAAAGCAAAGGCCCTAAAACCACGTCGACAGCCGATTGCTGTTGAATGGACAAGACCTGTCGGGTCACCAGATACCTCCATGGATGGGCCTGGTTCAACCAATCTGGAGTTTTCATCCGAGAAGGAGGCCCTTGAAGCTGCACTAAGAGCGCATTTCGAGGAGCTCAGAGAATTGGATTCGATGGACCAACGCAAGAGTTCAGCCTCTAAAAATGTTGATCAGAACTCGCAGATGTCGATTGCCAACACTCCCAAGGTTTTGCACTTCCCAATCGATAGACTAGAAGAGGGCAGCGAGTACACTGTCCATGGGGACAAAACACGAACACAGGCTTTACAAGAAGCCAACTCTGCCTCGACAACACCAAGACAATTCTATTCACCGATGCAGGTACCAGCGAGTATTGCAGGAGGCAGCAGTTCCATGGGGCCGGCCTCCCCAAAAAGCCAGGTCGGGACATAGAAAGTCTCTTCTGATGCACAGGGGAGGCTGCCGAGCAATGGATCACAGAGTCTTGAATACGATGAAACACAAAAGCAAGCCAAGGACATTGGCACTGAAACCCCGGAACGACGACACTCTCGAGTTATGTCTCTGCCTGCCGAAACACCAAAAACCGAGAAGCAGCGCACGGCATCCTCTCCCTGGTTCTCTGTCCCAAAAAGAAAATCGACGACATTGACACGCCCAACCTTGACCCCAACAGACAATCCAGGAGGCGTCAGAGCCATGGCCGCCAAGTTTGAAACCGATCATTCAACCGAGACATCTCCAACAAAACCCAGGAGTGCGAGCAAAACCCAAGATCTCATATTACAATTTTCACAAGAGTCACCTACGAAGAGTATCCGATCCACAAGATCCGTTTCAACTTTGGGGCACACACGGAATGTCTCGATTTCGAGCCAGGACCGGCGTCCCCGACCATCGGCACTAAATACTGTTAGAGATGAGGCTCTTGATCAGAACTTGCGAGTCTCAATCAGGGAGGAGGCTGCAATGAGGGCCGTTGAGCTTCAACAAGCTGACAAGGGGCAAAAGTCAAGCTCCCATGAGCAACCGGAAATGTTAGCTCAACGACAGACGATCCCTAGGAGGAAACCAGTCCCAGGATCCAGGGGTAAGGAGGCATCGTTGGAGAATCCACGAAGTCTGGGAACCATGATGCCGTATCCTGAACAGCCTCCCATCGCTCAACACCTTAACCTTATCAGACCAGCATCATCAGCATCGAATACGCAGTACGGGGCGGATCCGTCAGTTCCTCACATTTCAACTCCTTTTCAACGTCCCGGCAGTACAACTACACTTCATGCACAGATTCGAAGTCTCCAACGGCAGCTAGACCTCAAGGCAGAAGAAGCAGTTCATTTGAGAAGGCAGCTTGAGGTACAAGGAGATGCAGACGTTGGAACATTGAGTCAACAACTACGAGAAGCCAAAAGGGAGGCACAAACGTGGAGGGAAAGGGCAGAAAGTGCAGAACGAAGAATCAAAGTGTTTGAACGATTCACAGCACGACTCAAAGGGATACGAGAGGCTGTAGGAGTCGACACGAGAAATGTCGACACAGACCTCGCAGCCAATTACTTGGACGAGGGTGCGAATGGGCAAAAAGAAAACACATTCTTGGAGAAGGCAATGGGCTACGAGAGTGACAGTTCGGGGAGAACAGAAGATGCTGGTGTTGTTCAAGCTCGGATACGCCGTTGTCTCCATGGCCTGACCGATGGTCCTCCAGACAAACCATCATTTGGACTCGGCGAAATGCAGAATACAGGCCCAGAAAGACCAAAGCGGGATATCAGCCCGAGTACAGTCGAGGTCTGGATGGCGGCACAGGAGTTGCTACAGCTCGATGAGGCCCGGGGCAAAGAGGAGACGAATAATTGAGTTCTAGAACAAGACGGTGACGGTGGCAAATGGACTTGCGTCCAGGAACATTGGTGGTCCGTTCCACATGACAGGCTGTGCAAGGGTCTCGATCTGAAAGGACCCTGGTGGCAAAATTGATTGTACCTTTTGGATGTATCAAATTAGAATATGGTAAGGGTGTCTGTGTATCAGAATGTCACGGACTTGTCCCAACAACTGCATTGGGCAAAGTTTTGATTGTGAATGTCATGCTGCATAAGAAACACCGGTGACGGCGAAAACCTGTTTCACTGGAGCTTTTGGCCCGGTAAATCGATCACTTGAGGGATATTTCACACTAAAGAGCTGTGCCACTGCAGATCAGGGAAATGGGATTTTTGAAATCTCGATCTCTCTTGTATGCATTTTTAACAGACACTGTGCTAAATACGGCATTTCGATATTCATGTGCCGAAATCGTTGGAGCGCTGATTGGGCAATGTCATCCCGCTTTTAGCTCCAAATTTGTGACATCCCTGGCGCAGGGATTTTCTATCTGACATCAACGGATGACGATACGAACGAGAATATGCTTTTGCGAGGTGTATGACTGCGAGTGAATGAGGAAAACATGCTATGGTCTTTCGTCAGATGCTCGCTTGATTCGCCATCTACCTGCGTCATCTCGGTTCATCGACACATGAATACGCCCAATTCCCTCCAGGACGGAATCGAATAGGGCAGATTCTTCAGGGTCCTCTAGCTTAGTGTTCCTGTTGGTCACGCCAGCGGGACGGCTGTCTACCCCCGAGTAGCGGTGGGACGACGTTGAAAATGCGGGGGACATGAGAGGTCCGTGGGAGAGGTATTGATCTTCTTGTGTCATCGGCGGAGACGGGAGCAGACTCGCGGAAGACATTGACGGCGGAGAATAAGCGAGGGGCGTATAAGGCTGAGCTGATGGTATGGAGGATTCTTGGGTGCTCCCTTGATCACAGTAGTTTGAATATCGTTGGTTGGGCTTGGGTTGCGTACTGACGGAAGAACGCCGAGACATTTCTACGGAATAAGTGCGAGAGACTGTGTCTTCTGGTGGCGATGGTAGGAGTGAACATAGAGAAGGATTTGGAGTCTGTGAGATGTGAGAAGGCCCAGATGGGTAGAGCGGAGTAGAGGATCTTGACTGAATATCCCGGCCAAGAATCATATCGGAGCTGGATGTTGTGAAAGACATTGCGGTGGTAGGTCTCGTCTGGCCATGTATCGAATGCGTATGACGCTGCAGTCTCTGTGCAGCACTGTGTAAGGGTCTCGAAGATCTGATAGTTCCAGTCGAGGCTGAATCAGGGGTTGCGATTGATTTTCCATCTTGGCCGGCGGGATAAGCTTGTCGTTGTCGAAGGGGAGAAGTGACAGCGCCAGCCTTGGTAGGCGAGGTCCAGACCATGGCCACACGTGGGGTGTATGCCTGCGAGGACTGGTAAGGGCCATGATCTGGTTGACCCCGTCAATTGCCTGCAAAGATGGACGGATGCTTGTGTGTCGCCTGCACAACCGAGCTGTACAACCCGAAATCTACATATGTTAGCTGCCATCCGGAAGCGGAATAGTAAACTGAATCATGCTTTTCAACTGCCGAACACACTGGGGAAAAATTGCATTTTGCGCGATGTTGTAACATCGGTACGCCATAATGACGACAGAAAGACGAGCTTTTTGACTTACCCACACCAGTCCCCAAATCCCGGGATGTCAAAACCTTGATCGACAGGTCCGGATTGACTTTTCCAATGACTTGCACAGCGTTTCCATTTGTGAGATGGGCATCCTGAAATGTCAGCACAGCGTTGCAGTGCATTCTGATGTCGTGAGACTGACACCAGATTTGATGTCAACTTACCCTGTTCAACAAGACGGTGACAGTGCCCTCTGAGTCAAGAGTAGCCTGTTCACCTCGCAGCTGCGTAACCTTTCCCACGAGCATGACTACTTTGCCAACAAAGTTGTCAAGATAGGCAGCAGTGATGCGCGGGGTTGAAAGTTGCTCGGACATGGTGTTTGGTTTTCGTTTGCGATCAAGCTAGAGAGGCAAGGACATGAGAAAGATAAGCGAGTAGACAGGGTTTGTGTCTCAGATTCTTGGTTGACAGGCAAGCAAGCGATGTTGGTGAGAGAGGTTGGACGATGAAACGTATGTGATGCTGTTGGCGATAAATGCGGAGGGGAAGCGCGTTGAGCTTGACGCGAAGTCACGTGGATATGATGTCACGTGATGATGATTGGTATTCCTGCCATAACAGACTTCCATATGAATGCCTTCATCTCCCATCATCGGAATCATCGATAAAACGTGCTCATTATCTCATAAGCTGTCAATTCCTTTCGAAAATTGCAGTCAATCTCTTCGTCTTCAAATTGATCGAGAGCCCCACTGTTCATGGACGCCTATTCGGATGGTTGCCCGATTCCTCCGCCCAACCAGGTTCAACGAGTATCATTCCCACGATAAACCCGCTAGTCAGGCTAAGAAAGCCCCTACAGTACGGAATACATTACCCTTGGCAGGCCTTGGGCAGCGCATAATTTTATTTGCCCAAACAGCCCAAGACAACCCCGCTCCTCAAACCTGTCAAAGCCTACGCCTCAGTACATGTCGGAGCAAAAACTCCGGAAATGCTGAGCTGAGCCGCCATTTAGCAGAGGGGAATTGGAAAAGTACATAAAGCAGTCAAGCACGCACAGTTTATCGGTTCTCCCAAACTGTGTCTTGGTGTTCGGCTTAATGCCACGGCAGACACGTTGTGATGCAAAGGCTGATAAAGCCGGAGACCAAAACAAAGAACTCCATCACGTATCCAAGAGTTCATGACCCCTGCAGGCACTAAGTTATACGGCATTCCCCGTGTGTTAAAATTTATCAGCTTGCAGCAAAGGCCACGCATCCGAGGTCGATCCTTACTCTGTGTGGGTGCCAAAATCCTGATCATGTTTGCCGATCAGTTCAAGATATCTCTTGTCACAACCACGAGTCTTGTATACTGGTACGCTGGATTGCCGGCTTGACTAACCATCACTGGAAGGACCCTGTGTGCATCAGGAATGATACATACTTCATTGCAGGATCAACCATAACCAAAAGACATGTCATGATCACAAATATTAGTCCAACGGGTGTTTGAGCTGTCAAAGGATCAAGCTCTTGACTTGATGATGACCATCCCTATGATATCCCTATGATACCGAAGCTTGGAGTTTCTGGTTGACATGATAGGTGGATGCTGATCTTGTCTCGCTCGCTTCGCCTCGCTGCTGGGGTGAAGGTGTACAGTCCGTCTTGCACTGTCTCGCCGCGTGCGGCCTTGACGAACAAGGTTCATCAACAATGATTCGTAGCTGAAAATCGCGGACTCCAGGTCCGTTGCACCATGATTGGCTACACCCAGAATTGAAGATAGTATTTCCGTCAAGGGGCCACTTGAATATTGAAGTACCATTGCTTCGCAGTTTGTGATTGGAGTACTGGAGGATTTAGAGTCCAAGCACCTCTACCGCTTATGCTAGGCATCCTACCGTCTTTGGCTCAAGGTTGCCAACGGGATGACGTTATTTTGGACAGAAGGGACTTTTTTCCTCACCTCCAATGTCAAGCTGATGATGCTTCCTATGGTTATGATTCGTACAGAGTGGAAGATGGTGGGTCATCGAGATCACTTATAACCTCAATGGCTCTTTTATCTCACCATTTTCAGTACATCCAGCAAGAATTCATACCCTTGCGCACACTGGCTCACCGGAGACTCTTTGTATTGCGAATAAAAGCCAACGGAATTGGTCCGGACATAACGTTGTCAAACATTGGTACATTGCACACACCGTTTCCTATCTTCACCCACCAATCTCTTTATACATACTCCCAACCCCAGCTCCTGGATATACAAAAGGAGCTACATTACCATAAACTGCAACTAGGTCCACTGATACACACTACACCGGGGAATAAGTGACGCAAGAGACTGGTTGTTGGCGTAATATAATATCCGAATCCCTTCACCTAGCTTTGGTGCGACTGCTGGAGAGCTGTTGCAGCTTACAACTTCTGACGTTTCCATCTTACAAACCTTACAAATTCTTACAAGCTTGTCAACCTCGGTATCTCGACCTTATTGTTGATAGATGTTTGCCTCCTGCTTTGACTTTACCTAAAAGGTTAAGTCGCCTCAGCGTCTAGATCTTATAGCTGCATAGGCGAACCCGAAACACACTATTGGATCAACGACCCCGGACGCAGAGAACAGGAACAGACGAGGCAATTCGCCCCAGTGTCCAGATTTAGTCGGAACATCTCCCTCCCCTTCCCTGCTACTTACCGAAACGTTGTACCCGGACGTGGCATTTACCATAGTAGCTTCTACTTGGGAATTGAGCCTCGAAATCGACTTATTCTATTATCGATCGGTGGTTAACTACCATTCCTCAGTGAGGTCAGCTCGGCTGTACTAGAGTACTCAGGCACTGAGCTGTGCTGCACTACCTACATTGCACCACCGGATTGGTTTCTCCGTTGAGCTCCTGCCTGATTTTTCCCATTCGCCCTGCCAACAGCAGAGAGCAGCTACACCTTTATTCCAACACGGCCATTTCTTTATCACCCATTCCCTTCGACATCGTGTTTCTCGATATAAGTTCTTCTTTCATCTTCTGTTGAACCGTTTTCTTTCCTGGCCACCGTTGGTCTTTGATGTTCTGGAACATCTACACCCCCATCTTAACCAATCCGGCTAAGCACCCCCTCCCTGTGCCTGCTCCAGAGCTCCCAATCTCCAGCGCTGCACGCTCAATTCCCATCGAGCGAGCTCCTTGACCTTGACGTTGTCTCGAGCGGCTCAACGGTTTGGCGCTTTGCTCTGACAGCCAGTGACAATCAGCTCAGCCACACCAGCCTAGCCGTGCCACTGTAACCCCAGGTCCCACGCTTCAGCACAGTCTCAACGGTCTTGCAGGGTCAAGATGGACGGACCAAGTCAGGACTTTGGCGACCAAGCCCAGAGCTTTCAAAACAACTTTCCCCTGACAAGCGATGATGCCAATATTGATCCATTACTCGACTGCACAACGGGAGCTCAAGCGTCCCCGATTGTTAGCAATCCCATGAACAACCAGCTTCTCATGGGCTACAACATGTGGAACCCGATGAACAACCCCGTCAACTTCTTCCCTCCCTCCATGTCAGCAATGACACCAGCGGCTTTGAACAACAGTCCAAAACTACCCAACGAAATGCATTCAACCCCAGAAACTACATTCAGTGAGCCCACGTCTAGCGGCCCAACACGGCAATCGAGCAAATCGTCTATCCCTTCTGTAGATTCAGCCAAAACCGACACCAAACCTCGACGCAGCAGCAGAGGTAACAAGACACAACGTCAACAACCAGAGGTGGAACCTACCACCAAGCGGCGCCAAAGAAGAGCATCCAAGGAGTCGTCACTGAAGGAGGAAGATGAGGACGAAAATGATGGACTGGATGAGACGGAAACACGCAACAAGTTCCTTAAACGTAACAGGATCGCGGCGTCCAAATGCCGTCAAAAGAAGAAGGTGTGGATGAGAGAATTGGAGGAAACCAAGGAAAATTTGGAAAACGAGTACAATGCCCTACAAAGCCAGTACAGTGACCTCATGGGCGAGTTGACCACCATCAAGAATCAACTCATGGATCACGCATCTTGCAATGATGCCAACATCAACCAATGGCTTGACAACGAGGCAAAGAAATATGTTCAGCGTATTGCAACGCAGGCAAGACAGGCTCCTCCAGTACTGCCACAAAATGTAACCCTTGAGCCCTACAATACACATCGTCGAAGCTCAAGTGGTAGGTCGAACCTTGTTCAACCATACGAGTTCAGGACTGACCATCATCTAGTCGCCACCTCTAGACATCGATCGATAGAATCAGAAATCATCTACGACCACGCGCCGGATAACCTTGTTAACGCGAGAAACTGAGTGTAGATGTGGCGGACAGCTGCACCGACGGAGATGGTGGTTTGACTTTAGGAGTCAAGCTATTTTGACCCCAACTCCACATGAACACAACAGCCTTGCTATTGCGACTTTGAAATTCCTTCGACTCGACAACGGATGATATCGACATGCCGAAGCTTGGGTCAAAGCTAGATGAAAGTCCTCAGAGCTGCGACAAACACGAACACGAAATGAAAAAAACCGAGCGAGATGGTTCAGCGAGAAGATACCCTTACAAAACCTGGCTGTGGTGCGGCAACAGTACCACGATTGGCCGTCCACATAACAGGAAGAGGTGATATGGCGTATAACTACTGACAGGAGTTTGGCAAAAGGGGTACGGGCAAGGAAATATTTTATGACTTGATGCTTTCACGATCATGATCTGATTTGGGCAGATGGGATGTACGATTGCTATATGGGCCGACGAGTATGAAGTTCTCGTGCCAGCCGGTTTGATTCTTGGCCCTTGGCCGGTAATTTGGTAGCCTATGGAAGGGCCATAGGAGAGGCTTCCTCTTACTATGACAGGATGGCTTGAATGCTTTCAGGGTGGGAGATAATGAATGCCATGACGAGGCAGGCAGGGAAGGTAGCACAAGAGAAAATATTCAAACCTGAAGACGGAAACGATAGCCGTTGATGACAGCCGGTCCTGAGCAAATGGTCCGAAGGTAACAGCTTGCGACAAGGAGACTTGCGATCGAAATGTTACTGGCCATCGTGAATGCCAGGAACTTTTGCCGACATGGAAAGATCTGGACTCATCAAGGACACGAGATTATGTTGAAGCACAAAGGTTGGGGTTTCGGGGTTATCAAAGGTAAAGTTTAGTGGCAATATCAAGTTTTGCCACAGAGTGAGCCCCTTGATGACCCTGAACTTGAACATATGTAGAAGTTGATCATCCTTACTCCGCATTTCATGCCAATTAGAGCCAGATATGAATGTCGTCGAGATCGTGGCGAGAGTTGCCACTGGAGAAACGTCCAACTATAGTTGAGGCTTATGATTGGCGGTGATACGTTGAAACAAGATGGCGGCTACTGGTAGGAAATAATGCGGCTAAAGTCAATCACGGGAACAAGATAATTCAAGTTGCTGGCAGGCCACTGGTGATGACTGAACGCAATTGAGTTGCACGAATTTATTTCTCTTGGTACTCTCCCATTTTCTAAATGTACAGTAATATGATACACGCTCATCCATCTCTCTACCTCCTCTTGATCCATCCCCTCGAGTTGGAGATACCTCTGATGTTCTTGGTGTACTTCCAAAGGTGACGGTACTTGGGTCCTTGTCGCTTGGCTTCCCATCCGCGAGGCTTGACGGGAGGCTTGAGACTGTACACACGCGTAGGTCTGAACTCGACATCTGAGCCGGGGATGTTGTGTCGCGCCATGACTGCCGCAGTGTTTTCGTCCCAGACGCTACGGAACATGTTGAACCCAAAGGGCGTTGTGCTGAACTTGTCGCGGAAGGACTTGAGCGAGAATCCATCGCGCTGGCTGTATAGTTCCTTGAGCTTGGCAACGTCGATCTTCTTGCCGGGTTGCTGCTCGAGGAGGTAGATACCGAGACGGTGGTATGGGGCGCCCTTTTGGGAGAATGCTGGGAGCCACGGTAGAGCAAGCTGATCCTCGCCCTTTATCCTACTCAGAGGTAGTGATGTCTCTGTAGGGCTGATGGGGATGTTGGCGGCGAGGAAGTGGCAGCGCTTATTGAAGGTATCGGAGTCAGGGTTGGGAACATCAGAGTCGAGGACGACTACAGAGACGAGTCGCTCGCCCTTGTCAAAGACTTGGACTCGAAGACGGGGTGCGTTCTCGCTGACGACACTGTCGACGATCTGACCGGGAGGAATCTTGAGCTTGCGGAAGTATAGCTGGACATCGGCGGTAGGTTCGAGCTTGGGGAGAACGTCGGGGACGATGTTGAACTGCTTGATACGTTGGGTGATGAGACGTTGGTCGTAGGAGCGCCATTTGGCCTCGGCGTAGTGACGGTAGATAGGCTTGTTCATGTCGCCTGGGTGTGTTAGTCACAGATCGTCTCGTCAATTGGATGTCCTACCTGTTCCATCTTCAAAACGCTTCTTGACAACAGGGTCATTAGCATCTGCAAGGATCTTGAGCCTCTCGACGTATTTGTGCAGACTCTTAATCTTAATGTCCTTCATCTTCTGACCCCCCTTGATCTCATCCGGACTCGTAGCTTGTAACCGAGAAATCTTCTCAAGCTCTTTGCCTATCTCCGCCAGCTTCTCTTCACGATCCACAGCCAGAATCTTGCGAGCCTCTTGAAAAGCCTGGTACGGGAGATGCTCAAACGGCAAATCGCCCGTGCTCCGGATCGCCATTCTTCGTCTTCGTGATCCAATTGGCATCTTTCCAGTCTTCATGAGCTGCTGCTCAAACTCGGGGAGCACTGTATTGGGATCGAGGTCTGCTGCGCTGGGCGTGGCAGCCTGTGTCTCGGCTGATCGTCGAATTGCGGCAGAGGTAAACGGTCGGGCGACGCTGGGCCGCAGCTGCCGAGCGATTGGCCGCATAACGGCCTGGCAGCGCGACATTATGAGCAGCGGAGCGTAGAGGCCGTAGACGTGGGACGTTTGAAAGTGACGCTGGTGATATCTCGAGATATTGAAAAATGCTCTGGGGATGGTTTTGGCCCCACTAAAAACTCGGGGATCGGAGGATGTTGCCGATCCACTTTTTTGCAGTATCGCATCACAGTTTTGAAGCCTCAACACCAGACAGCGAATTACTGTCCCCAATCACAGCAATTCTCCTATCGACGGCGGTTAGGGAATTGATATCATGGCCGGCAAGGGAATTGGGTGTCTGGCTGAGGCCATGGGTGCTCTGCGGGTGTCTGCCAAGGTATGTGAAGAGACTGCAAACGCTTCAATGCTAACAGATGAAGCCGGCAACACTCAACAAGGCTTTTACAAGGTCAATGGCCACAGAAGTCTCCCCAAAGACTGCTACAGAGACAAAATCTCCGAATACCACCCAAGGCATTCTCGAATCTTGGAAGCCCAGTATGACACCCCTCAACTGTCATTAACATCACTGACCTCGCAGTCACAACCGTTCCCGTCACAGTCCACGCCTTTCCCTCGTTGGAACCGACCTCTCTCGAACGATGGGACGTCAACCATCTCTACCTCCCTCTCCGCCGCGATCTCCTCCATCTCGCCGTCGTCTACGAAGGTGACAACACCCGCCAAGGAACCGCCTCCTCCAAAACCCGCTACGACGTCCACGGCTCCCACCGAAAGATGCGTCCTCAAAAGGGAACGGGTCGAGCTCGTATGGGAACCAAGCAAAGTCCCATAAACCGCGGTGGTGGAAAGACATTCGGTCCTCATCCCCGCGACTTTGGCACCAGCCTTACCCGAAAGGTGTACGACAAGGCATGGCGCACAGCTCTGAGCTACCGGTACCGAAAAGGCGATCTGATTGTGTGTGAGGACGGTATGGATCTTGTGTTGCCGACTGATTACGAGCTCGTTGCTGGAAAGTATCTCAAGGATGGATTGAAAGAAGCGTATCTCAAGCGATACATGACTGGAGTGCTGGGTAACCTCGGTCTAGGCCGTGCCAGCGGTCGAACTCTTTTCGTCACTGGAAACCGACGTGAGGCTCTTTTCGGCGCCATGGAGCAGCTCCCTTGGGAGGGCCGAGCACTAGACTTGCAAGATGTTGATGTCAAGGACCTTTTGGAGACGGGCAAGGTGGTTTTGGAACGAAGCGTGCTCAAGGAGATGATCAAGAAGCACCAGAGCGACTTGGTGAGCAGAGTTGTTATGCAAGGTCTGGTCAAAGGAGGGCCCAAGCTAGGGACACCTGTGATTAGAGCATGAGCGTGTAAACTACCTGTATTATTTTGTATACAATCGCATGCATTCATCAGTGGGCATTTTAGTGAAAGGCTAATCATCAGGTTATATCGTTGCTCGGGTATCGTTAGATTGGTCATCTATGAGTACACTATTATACATGATCGCATTACAACGCTCCGCCGACAAGCGAAACAATCCACATGGCCACTCTGACTTTGAGTCCAACTCTTCGTTCAGTGCGAGCAAAGTCATCTCGCGTTGCCTTGGTAGCATGTTCCTGCAGCCACAACTGCTCCTCTCCAAGTCTCCCCTTGAGTCCTTCATCGCGAGTGACAATTAAAGCACCAGCTTCGAGATCATGAGAGTAACTTCGTTTAGTATAGTTGGAACTTCCAATAATACTCATAGCGGGGTTCTTGTCACCTGGCATCGTCACCCAGAGTCCTTTGGCGTGATATGTCCATCCACCAGGTTGACCAACGACACCATAGCGCCATTCCTTTAATGTGATGTCGTTATCACGGCCTTGATGATGTACGCGATGAACGAAACGGTGAGCGAGGAGAGTGTAGGCATCAGGGAGGAGACCAGAGACACCTTTGGACTTGTAGAAGCCGTTTGCCTCGGGAGAAGCTGTGATGACGGTATTTGAGGTAGAAGCAGTATTGAGGAGGAGTTTTGTTAGAGAGGGAGCAGGGTTGAAGTAGCCTGCTGTAAAGGTCCATGAAGACTCGCGATATTCGGGGAGAGCGAGGGTCTTCAGGATGTGTGTAATGACGGGGAGTTCAGTTGAGGTATCAGGTTTCATGACCTGGGACATTTGCCCAAGCATGTAAACTCGTGTATCAGAAATCTCATTCTCAGGCTTGGCTGTCGGGTGTAGCAGAGTCTGGAGCGTCGATGTAGTGCTCTTGATGAAAGCTTGGGGCTTCTCTAGTGGTGAAGGGGCAGAATTGTTCTCTGGCCATTCAAGTGTGAAACCTGCTGGTTCTGTTGAAGGTTGAACCAAGAAACTAAAGGATGTAGCCCCTGAATGGATCTTCCAGAAATGATCAGTCACCTCCTTTGAAGCAAAAAGATGATATCGATCTTGTCGGTTGGTAAAGTAGTCAGTCGACAGATTCGCCCTGAAAGGTCAGTATTTCTTCAACCCTTAGGTGCTTGGACATACCCAGACATGATGATCTCATCATCAACTCCATAAAGCTTCATATGCTGCAGTCCCCAGCCCTCATTTATCCTCTTGGGAATATACTGCTTCCTCAATCCAGTGAGATTCGGCGTGTGATACATTCGAATTTCCACACGGTCTGCTCCAAATTCTTCGACTAGGGGTGCAAGTAAAGATGCACTCGATGGATCAGGCGCCTCTCTTGTCCCTCGCAGCGCATCCGTCAGAATACTCAATTTCACATTCGGATTCTTCCTCAACGCCTCCTGCAGCGTCTCAATGAGTTCCTTTTCCGACTTTCCAATGTACAGCGTCGACAAAAAGATGCGTCGCTGTGCTTTACGTATCCGATCCTAAACCAATCAGCCCTGTCGTTTTTGTTTCGATGGTTGTCCAACCTTTAGCGTTTCGTAAAACTCTGCTGGAGTACGAATTATCTGAATCTGCTCCCCTCGAACATCGAAACTCGGTGCCAATCGATCCAATTCGGTGACGAAAGGGGCCAAAGCTCCAGCATTATTCACAGAACCTTGAGTGTTTCCAGCTGGCATCGCATATTGTCTGGTCTGGACTCTTGCGCTGGGAACTCTAGGCTTGAAACTTGAGGCACGCAGCCGAGTAGTGCATCGCGCACAGCTACGAGTAAGCATCTCGAATCTTAAGCTCAATTAAAGCTTGCTATTAGAAGTGCTTGTATCCGTAGATTAGTAGAATTTCTGGTTGAGCTTCGAGGTACGTACCCATGCCGTCAGAACTCATCTGCCGAGGTTGATCCGCGGGTTTCTTCTAACCTCACATCATCGACAAGCTATCAACAATCATCCCGCTGAGGTCAATTGTCGCTCAACCGCAATCATGTCGACAATCTCACGAACATTGTCCAACCTGCGCAAGGTTGGAATCAAGGCAAGTCTGCTGTCAACCGTCAATGAGCCAATGCTAACCTGAGTAGGACTACTTTGTCCAGATGCTGGTATGTACCTGACCGAACGATCCTCGACTCTGGCTAACGACGCCTGCTCTCACGAATAGTACATCGGTACGCTTCCTCGATTATCCGCCGAATCATCCACTGACATCCACAGGTGACACCAAGGCTGGTCGTCTGATTGGCACCGATCGCGCCGGCAACAAGTTCTTCGAGAACAACGAGGAACTCCCCCTCCGAACACGCTGGGTCGAGTACGCCAAGCACGACTACGACGCCGCCCACATTGAGCCCGGATGGCACGCCTGGATCAGCTACAGCGTCGATAAGCCTCCTACCGAAGATCCTCTACTACAAGCTGGTGTCCGAGCCTTTGAGCCCTCACGCGCCCTCCCCAACTTTACCCAGACCCGCGGCGCTTTCAAGACTTACAACACGTATGTTTCGCATTTCGTAGGAGACAAAATTCTGACCGTTTTAGTTCCAAGTCCAAGATCTCGGCATGGGAGCCTGTGGCGGCGCCTCGGGCATGAGGATGAGTGGTCAAGTGTACATAAATTCGCGTAGAGGTTTAATCGAGAAACCCAAGCATTGAATTCAGAAGCTGCTAGTTCTACAGCTAAAAATGGTTTAAGATCTAGAAATGTGCACTCTATGGTCTTTCAGATCCTTCTCTTATACGAACTACATAAGAAATATCACGATCTACGACTTTGCTTCAATTGCAGATTTGATGGCTAAATGGTCAGCAGAGTTTGGAAACTGGACGGAATACTAACCTTCACACGTCACTCTAGCATCTCCAAACAGCATCTTTGCGTTGGGCATGTAAAACATGGGGTTTGGAACATCAGCTGCTCTTGTTAGCTGCCGTCAAACAGATGACAGATGACTTACCATAACCACTGGCCATGCCTCTCTTCATGACGACAACCTGCTTGGCTTTCCAGGCATGCAGCACAGGCATACCCTCAATAGAGCTGCCCTTTTCCAGAGCTATAGGGTTGACGGTATCGTTGGCACCAATGACAACAGCCAGGTCAGTCTCGGGGAAGTCATCGTTGATCTCGTCCATTTCCAGGACAATGTCATATGGCACGCTGGCTTCAGCGAGAAGAACGTTGCACTGACCAGGCATGCGACCTGCGACAGGGTGAATAGCGAAACGAACAGTGATACCCTTGGATCGAAGAGTCTTGACAATGTCTGAGATGGCGTATTGGGCCTTGGCAACAGCCATACCGTAACCAACAATGAGAATGACCTTTTCAGAGTTGAGAAGTGCATCAGCAAGGTCATCCACAGAAGTCTGAGTGACTTCTCCCTGAGGTTTAAACTCCTGTATAGTAGTTGGCGTGCCTAGACCTCCAAAAAGAACGTTTGTCAGTGATCTGTTCATGGCGACGCACATGATGTACGATAGAATTGAACCAGATACACCGATCAAGGCTCCAACAGTGGTAAGAAGGGGGTTCTCAAGCATGAAACCCTCGGCAACAAGAGCAAAGCCACTGTATGCGTTCAAAACAGTGATGACGACGGGCATGTCAGCACCTCCAATAGCAGATGTAGTAGTGTATCCCTTGATGAAGCTCAAAACAGTGCTTCCAGCAAGTGCTCCAGCTGCAATCAAGGGGTTCCCTGGGGCCATTGTGATGAAAGCTCCCATGGTGGCTGCGTTGCTTGCGAGTAAACCTGAGTTGATGATATGTCGTCCAGGCAGGATCTTTGGCTTGGATGTCATCCTGCCGGCGAGCTTGAGGAACGCGACTATGGATCCGGTAAACGTGATGCCACCGATAACGACACCAAGGTAGGCTGTAACAAGGTGAAGAGTGGAAGGGTCCATGACATCAGCCATGACACTGCCGATACTGGTCAAGACGGCAGCAAGACCAACCACAGAGTGAAGAGCGGCGACAGTCTGAGGAAGATCGGTAGGAGTGATTCGCTTTCCAATGAGCATACCAGCGATGGTACCGAGTGCAGCAAGACCACCAAATTGAGTGAGGACTTCAGGGGTAAAGCCAGCAGCGAGAAGACTAGCCAACACACCTGTGCCGACACCGAGAATACCGAGAGCATTACCCATGCGAGCAGTGGCTTGGGAAGCAAGACTGGAGACGGAGCCAATACAGAGAACAGAGCTGACGAGATAACCGGCTTGAACGAGACCAGCAGCACCAGTTGATGCAGCAGCCACGAAACCACCACCGCAAACAACAGCAGGAATTGCATAGAGCCAGGGGTACTCAGGGGGGTCAGTAGGTCCTATTTCTGTTAGCTGAGTCGAGTCAGAGATTGGACAACTCACGCTTGAACATGTCCAGCATACGCTTGGTGATCACGAAACCACCGCCAACATTGACAAAAGCCAGCAAAACACTGAGAGCACCAAAAGCTTGAGGAATAGTCTCGGGCAGAAATCCACCTCCAAGGATGAACAAACCACCAATACCAACCATACCGGAAATAGCATTGGTGACACTCATCAGAGGAGAGTGAAGCGCGGGAGCAACACCCCAGACAGCACGATATCCGATAAGACTAGCCAGGGCAAAGGTGAAAGCGTTCGACATGAGAAGAGGGCTGGTCCATTTTCCAAGAGCCAAGATACTGCCCATACCGGCGGTGACACCAGCAACTTCACGAGTCTTCTTTTGCCAGGGAGTCAGAGCTACAGGTTCAGGGGTCACTTCAGTTGCCTCTGCCTTTACGGGTGGAGGAGGAGGAGCTGCGCGAGGAGCGGGTGGCAGTATATCTCCTTCCTGGGTGACGATTGCACCTCGGACGACTTCATCTGATAGATCAATACCGAAAGCGTTGGGTTCAGGGGTCATGGAGAGCAGAAACTTTGTGATGTTGTTGGAGTAGAGGGTCGAGGACTGAGTTGGCAGACGAGAGGGAAGATCAGTGTATCCTGAAATGTCAGTACATTTCTTCATTAACGATAAGGGGTGTACATACCAATAATTTTGACATCGTTGTAGACGGCCAGTTCACCCTTCTTGGTAGCTTCACAGTTACCTCCAGCTTCAGCAGCCAGATCGACAATGACACTTCCAGGTTTCATAACATCAAGGATATCGTTCTTGAGCAGTTTCGGGGCAGGCTTTCCAGGGATCAATGCAGTGGTGATGATGATGTCGACTTCTTTGGCTTGGTCTTTGAACAGCTTCATTTCAGCTTCGATAAATTCTTTGCTCATTTCCTTGGCGTATCCACCAGCACCAGATCCATCCTCTTCAAATTCAACTTCGATGAATTCAGCTCCAAGAGATTGAACCTGTTCGCGAGCAGCAGGCCGAGTATCGAAACCACGGACAATAGCACCCATACGACGAGCAGTAGCAATAGCACTCAAGCCAGCAACGCCAGCACCGATAACCAAAACCTTGCAGGGGGGAATCTTTCCAGCAGCAGTGACTTGACCAGTAAGGAATCTACCAAAGACATTGGACGCTTCGAGAACAGCTTTGTAGCCGGCAATGTTGGCCATACTGCTGAGGGCGTCAAAGACCTGAGCTCGGGAGATACGGGGAATCATGTCCATGGCGAAACTGGTAGCTTTTCTAGCGGCAATCTTTTCGACGAGTTCTTTGTTCTGAGCGGGCTGGAGGAATGAAATGATGGTTTGGCCTTCTTTCATGGATTCAACCTCTCCAAGACCGGGACCGCGAACTTTGAGAACAAAGTCTGAGTTGGACCAGACTTCCTTGGGACCATTGACAAGAGTTGCGCCGGCTTTTTCATAGGCGGCATCGAGAAAATCAGCAGATGTACCAGCACCACGTTCAACGAGAACCTGCTTGAAGCCCTTTTTCTTAAGGAGTGCAACATTAGCAGGCGTGAGAGCTACACGGCGCTCCCCGGGGAAGATCTCGGTTGGAACACCAACGACAAGATGATCATAGGGAGTTGTCTTGGGAAGAACCACGGTGGAATATTTACGAGGAGGCGCAGAAGCATGGCGGATCAATGCGAGAGGCTTGGAGACGTCTGCGACAAGAGCATGTTGTCGAGGTGAAGCTCTCAAGGTGCTGTGCCATTGCTTGCGACGAGAGAGGACATCTGAAGCTTATTAGCTATGAGTTTCGAGAGTCGAAAAAGCTTACCTTGAACTCGATATCCTTTCAATTGCTTCTGTATAAAGAAGGACGAGGCGCACAGCTCGGAAGCTGACGCTGGGACCGCGGACGAGGCCAGCGGGCGAAGCATTTGGGATGCCATGATTAAAGAATCATGAGAGCGATTGCGAGACCGGAACGAGTGGATCGCTTAGCTCCGTCACCTCGAGTGCCGAATTTTGGAGGCCTGTGTATCCAAGAAGCGACAAAACGGTCAAACGTGAGAATTAAAAAAAAGAGAGGGAATAAAAACAATCGAGGGGTTGCGTTTATTGTCTCTGTGTCATGTGTTTGGTTGTCGGGTAACGCCCCGTTCCTCCAGCTCCCGCAGCTCCCTTCTCTTGGACCCTACTGTTCTCCCGGGGTTCTATTAGCCGCCCCGGAAGAGGGGCTCGCCGCTAAAACCTGGGGGAGGGGCCGCAGCTGCGGAGAAAGCATCCAAACGATGCAGGGTATCATCGAATCATAGACTATTTTCACCAACGGGAGCTTCGGGAGAATTTAAATAGCGACATGTTGTGCATCCAGTCAGATGAGTTTTTGGCTACAGACCTGCCTGATCAAGTCTTGCCGAGACGCTTGGCTCCAAATACAGATGGTTTCCCCCCTCCTCGGACGTTGAAATCCGGGCGTGAAACGGCCGAGATCATGATGGATGATGTATTTGACGTGGGGTACGTTTCAGCGGCTTATCCGTCGGCAGGTTGGTCTGTTGGTAGTGCCAGGACCCATTGATGCCTTGTGAAGATGTGATCTCGAGATGCTTGGTATACTTGCGTACAGGACTCGGTATATACAGTCGCACCAGCCTGAAGAACTCCTCTTGTGCGTGCGTTCAAGATCTTGAGTTTAGTCACGCTCATGATCACTTCTCACTCAAGTACATCATCGATTCAAGCCGATTGAACGACAAATCAGCGTCAATAAAGCCCAGCCCGGTTTGTAGCCTTGTAGTCATTCCTCTCTGACGTGGCCATTTATACTGTAAAATACAATTTGACTCATGGCTTAAAACCTATTGTAGCTCGTCCATAGCTGTATGTGTTACGCAGGTAGGTGTATCACAGCGAGCTCATAAAGGCATTGAGCAACAAGAGGCATCCATTACGCCCATAAATTCTTTCTATAATGAACAAAGATCTATCGCTAAATGAGTGACCGCATGGCTATGAGTGACTTGTAGGTGTACAAACTGCAGAGACACAAATATTGTACGAACTGACTGGGAACCGTGTTGCTTATGTGCCACTGTTCTGTGAAGCTTGGCAAGATATACGGATTCATGGATCTTCAGAGACCCAGGGTAGCACTTCACATATACATTATCCAAGAGAGGTGCACCTAAATTAAGATCGCTTAGATTACCGACGGCTTTTAGCAGAAAGACTTTTAAGCGAAAACTTCATTTGATAGGATCCGCCAAAGGGAGTCTGACCACTCGGTTACTGTTTTGAATGGTGTTGTGGTGAGAACTGAGATGAATAAGATCAACATCTTCAATGGGGCACTGATGATCCACGCTCAACAAGAGTATCATCAATAAAACGGCAACCCAGCTGCTCTTGGTCATTGAATAAGATTGCATAAAAAAGTCCCTTTTTCTCAACTGCATCGTGTTCCGCAGTGAGCCTAAGAATGGCGTTGAGACGAAAGCTCATTCATGCCAACAATGCTTCCAGAAGAAAATGAATAAAAAAGGTCCCCCGTTTGCTCTGAAGATTCTCAACTGGGTAAGGAAAGCCCGCTTATTTCTCAAAGATTCTTTCTTCATTCTTATAATGATACACATTTGCTAATACTAGCGATAATATTTTGACAAGGACTTGAACCTATCATGCCCTCATCTCATGATAAGTGAGTGAATATTTGGTGCAGGTTAACACCTGATAAGATTCACCAGATTGCTGTCCCCATTAAGCCTAACGCCGGTGTACTGGTGTGAATCTCAACACCAAAATTGGCCTTGTAATTTAATCACGAGAGCCTCTTCCACATGACCATAATAATCGCCCAACTCATAATATGACTTTAATCGCTGTCTCTTCTCATCATCATTAATTCAGAAAAATCACCAAAATGCCTCGGAAAGCACCTATTCACCACTTCTCATATCGCTCCCTAATCATCCCACCAATCCTCCTAGCAGCAGCAACCATCGTCGCTCTTTTCCTCCACTCAGACGTCAACTTTGCTCTTCTCTGGTCCCAATGTCACTCCCACGCTCGTCTCCCTGGTGTTAGTCGTATTCCAGGTCTGGGAACACCTCTATGCTATCTCATCAGCTTCTTCCGCGCTGCGCTTCACTCACTGCGCAGTCGCGCGGTCATGGGCGTTGTTCTAGCCTTTATCGGCGGTCTCTTGACGGTGAGCACCGTTGAATCAGCGCGTATCTGCAATGCGCCGAATGTTCTCATCGCGTATCCTACTGGTCCGTGGTTGGTGTTTGATCTTGTGGGTGGTGCTGTCGTTTGGGAGCTCGTTATTATTCCTGCGTTTCTGCATCGTGCGAGAAGTGTTTTGAATGCACAGAGAGATGAGGGTGGTGACGTCCACCAGATATTTACAAGTCGTCATCTTCCTGATAGTGAGCTCGTGGCTATTCCTATCAGCGTGGCGCTTGGTTACTTTCTTCCATCTTTTCTCATGCTGTTCTATACAACTCCTGAGACGATCGGCATCTGGCTCTTCTTCCCGATCTATGTCGAGATCATTCGTCAGATCGTTCGTCACACTATCTCTGCATTGAGGAGGGTTGACCCAACACTCGTCCATCTCGCGTCGAATCGGTGGTCTCTGCTGTTTGTTTACATACTGCCCTTGATCTGCTCCGTTCTAGCGCATGTTTCTTTCATCTGGAGCTTGACTCAACCCGACGACCGCAAAGAAATGACAAGGTCAATCATTGTCTTTATTGAAGTCAACTCTCAGTTCATCTTTTGGACCGTCCTGTACTGGATGTTGGTGGAGGTTGGGTGGCGGGTTCCTTTGACAACAATCATCACTTCCATTGTTGTTGGACCTGGCGCTGGAACGTGCGTTGGGTGGATATACCGAGAGAAGCTCATTCATCACGACAATGAGGAGGACAATGGAGACAACGCTCAAACAGCAGATGAGGAGACGCCTTTGTTGCAATAATGATACCCTGATGTTACTTTTATAGCCCTAATTCCTAGACATGCTTCATGACTGATCAATAGACTCGTATCTTTACAGTTGCAAGACTGTCATGTACAGGCCCAGACCTTCTATGGTACAGATATGATACAGATTAACCCACTCACCATGCTCAATCCTGTAGTCTTGACAATATCCTCTCTCTGATAACCTGTGATGCCACTACTGCTCCATGCTGTAATGTGATGGCACCAATAATGGCCATGATGGCACCGTTGAGCACGACATCGGCACCAGAAGCTCGGAGTTTTTGCACCTACTGCACGTTAGTCGAGTCACCGCGGAGAGAAGATGGATGTACCTGTTTGGGCTTCCATCGCACAACATCGATCAATCCCACTTCAGCTGCCAAGCCAGATAGTCTCTCCTTGCCGACGATGTCCTTGGGTCCTTTGACAGAGAGATTGTCTACCGATTGCAAATTTGGATGCACGAATGGCTGGCGATCAAATCCGTCATCGAAAGTCGGCGTTCCGATTGGACCTTGCGCAACAATCGTCTTTGTTGTCTCCATGATAAGAGTCATACGTCCTGGTAGAGTCAGCATAGGCCAACATTCATCCCTCATCCCACCCACCTAGAAGTGCCAATCGGTCGTTGAATCCTCTCCGCCCCTGATCAAAGCTCTTGTGCGTGACAGCCAACCACTTGAGCTCCTCGGGCAGAAGTTTGCTGCCCCCAGGACCGAGCAGGCGCTCGTACACCTCGTCCAACTTCTTGGGATCGTTGTTGACAGTCCAGACTTTGTTCTGGGGATTCTTTGCCCAGTCGAGCTGCAGCGGCGCCTTCATAGCAGCAGGCGTCTGGCTCCATCGTGGCACGATACCAGAGGAAGACGGTGTCTTGGTCTTGAAGGATTCGGGTGTAGAGTCGGTGGCGTAGGTGCGCACGCAAGGCATGAGGGTTCGGGCGGCATGGCTGCTCCGCCAGAGGCCGGAGCGGCAGGGTTGGAGGGCCATGGTGACGAATGGGAACAAGCCGAGCTGGAAGTCGAGGCTCGAATTGCATCTGATGTTCACCGAGATGGGCTAAATGTGAAGCTTGGCCGCGAACATTTTCTCAGGTCACGTGGAGAAAAGAGCAGTCGCCCCACTCTTGTCAACACCAAGTTTACGCCGAGATGGAGGATCTGGAGCTTCACTTTTTCCTGCTGGGATCATCATCGCTAGGCTGCGCGCCACGTTGGCTCTTATCAAAAACACACTTGGAATAAAAAAACAAGAAGCCAACGATCTAAAACAAATGACTTTCTACATACAATCAGAGACCCAGAGGAATGCAGGCTCAGGCCGAATATTCCTGCCTGAATCAGATTTCCAGTGCGGGAGCTCCTCTGTGCTTACTCCTCGTCCTCGTCCTCGTCCTCAATCTTCTTCTCATCCTCATCCTTTGTGCCGCCCTCTTTATCCTTGATAATCTTAACCTCTTCTCCTTCCCCTTCTTCATCCTCCTCCGTCTCAATCACCTCGTCCTGGTTAAGCCCGTCAACGTATCCAATACACACTTGCATAGGAAATGCGACAGCCGGAACGTGGTAATCCCATCCATCTTTAGCCCCATAAAACACCAGCATAGGCGACACAACCAGTTCGATAGGCAGACCATTGTTTTCGGCTTCGCCATAGGTACAAACTGGTCTCATCACGACTTGTGTGTCGAATCCCTTGGCTCTGGCTGAAAATGGAAATCCGCATGCCTTGTTGGTATTGGGGTCATGGAAGACAAGTTGAATATCATGGCGACCACAGTCCAAGATTAACTCGTACTCAGCAATCAAATTTGCAAGAGTTGAGATCGTCGTTTCCAAGAAGGCGTTAGGATTCTCAGGGAAGTATTGGCCAAGCGCTTTCTTCAAGATCTTGACCACGCATCTCGGCTCAATCCTGATTTCCCTGACAAACTCTCCTATCCGATCGTTGCGTAGCTTAAGGGAGTAATAGAAATTGATTGTGGTGAATCGCCAGTTGGGATACTGGAAACGCAGGTCTTCGTCGTCGTAACGGAAGTTTTTCTCTATGGCCAAGGTCAGTCCCACGAAATACGTGATTCTTTTCCATCTTTCTCACCTCGCAAGAAGCGTTCCATTGCAGCTTGAGCTTCCCAATACGGCGACGTCCACTCAATATCCCGACTCTTTCCAGTGAAAAAGTTCTTATCAATGATCTCCCAGATCCACCGCTCGAACATAAACTGGCGTACAAGAGGTGTCTCAAAGAGCTGTTGGGCACATGGCGAATAGCCAATGAACCTTTGCTGAACGGCCTCGTCAAGTCTAACCCATGGAAGATCCTTGTAACCAGCTCCGTCTGTGAAATGCCCAATGTTAGAAACGAGGGACACCCATTCCTCGAAAAGGTCGCCTTGTCTGTAGCCAAAACCAACATCACGCTGAATAGCTTGTCGGAACTTTACAAGACCTTCGCCCATCCACTTAGATTTTTCAGCGAGGGCAAGGTCACTCTGTTGCATTGCTGCGTTTAACCATTCTTCGCCCCGAAGTTCTTTCTCCGGGGCTTCTTCTGATGCACGGTTCGGCGATGCATCTTTTGGCGTCACATCTTTTGCCGAAGTCTTTGAAAAAGTCAGTTCAGAAACGAATATAGACGGCTGTAAACTGGCTACTCACTCTGTCGACCCCAGAGTCTGAAGGTCCTTCCATGGCGCTCTCTCCCATCTTTGTGTTCTGTCCTGGAACCACCTCTTCCTGATCATTTGACACTCTTGCGATCTTGGCGACTTTCTCTTGGTCAGGTTTACTGCAAGATTCCAGTCGCTTGGATCTTCGAGGGCCAGCCATGTTCTGAGAAGCACGAAAGAAGCGACCGCCGATGTGTGAGAATTTTGAAGGAAAGCAGGATTGTTTCAAAGTCCACCCATTTCAAAAGTGCGAGCGGCCTTTCGCGTTATGTACACATAATTGTCTAAAGTTGATTGCCTCCTGGGGGGGAAAATACAACAAGCTGGCTTACACCAAAATCCAGTCGCTTGTTTCTTTACCCCCCTAGATTACCAAAGCCGGACCACCTTTGTCACCTCCACAACACATGACCATAGGAGTACAGGACCAATCACCGCATAATGCCAGATAAAGGAGTGAGTTTAGGTATGACAAGCGGCCGTGTGTGGCTGGACAAACAACGCCTCTGCTGGGATAGTTTCAGCTCTGCGGGCATCCGCTGCATGGACGAGAGGCAAACAGAGACTAGCATCATTTGCGTTGGAGAGGCGAGCATCAAGCCTGCTGATGAATCTTGTACCTTTCATTTTATTTTTGTGATTGTGCTAGAAAAGGGTGATGGGGCTTGTTTCTTTATTGGTGGCATATTGGACAAAGAAACGACAACTCTCTATTCACACAAGCCGTGCCTCCCGGATGATGGCCTTTCCGCTTCGCCATATCGCAGATACCGTCTCTAATTGGCTTGATTGTCTTGTTTTTAACGTGTAGTTCGGGACATGTAACTGAGCTAATGTAGCTTCCAGCCGTGAGGCGGATATCCAAGCAAGTCTCCGTTAAGGATGCCCTGATGAGTGGCTGTTTTGGAATACACTGACCAGTACACTCTCCATTTCCCGCTCTGCCTCGTTCCACAACGGAAACTATTGGGATTGACCGACATTTCGTTCTATTGATGCCTTGCAATGACCCCTTAACCGCGTGACTAGTCATATCGTTGCCTATCGTTTCCTCGCTGGCCTGCCGTGAATGTCAGCCCAAAAAGTCTAGGTTGTGATGCATCGGATAATTCAGACATGGGCTGCACTACCTGCGAGGCTTCTGTTCCGGGGTACTCATAACACCCGCGTCAAATAAGTTCCTTCATCTCCTGTCTGTCAGACGCTCAAAATTTCCATCAGACTTTACTTCAACTTACTTCGGTTACTACTTCAGTTCACATTGATTAAAGAGCCGAGCAAACATGGACTCTTCGTCTGGGAGCAGAACCCGTGTCGTTGTTGCCCTAGATTTTGGGACTACGTAAGTTTCGTGGGTGTTATACAACACATCTCTTGATACTCACTTTGCTCACTCAACTCTGTAGGTTCTCAGGAATTTCGTATGCGCTACTGACGGGGAATGAAGCGCAGTCCTTCTTTTGGGGATTCGACCGCGAACACGCACTGAAAACCCCTACGCGGGTCGAGTTTTCTAAAACTACTATCGAATGGTTTAAGCTTAGCTTACTCCACCGTGATGATCTACCATCAGATGTGAGGAGCTCACGCAAGTTTCAGGAATTAACCGAAGCCCGTGAGGCAATCAATGTCACGGCTGTCAATGCAACAGCACGCTACATTCGCGAGATCTGGAAAGCCTTCCGTCTAGAGCTTCAGACGTACATCCCCGACCCCGAGATCGAGATATCCGTCACAGTCCCTGTTCTTTGGCCACTATATGCTCGTCAAGCCATGGAAGAAGCCCTGAATCGAGCAGAGATTCTGAACGAGAATGTGGTTCTGGCGCCTAAACTCCTTATTGAGCCAGAGGCTGCGGCTCTGGCTTTCTTTTCGAGCGCACACTATTTCGAGACAAACGTAAGAAAGTTTCTGAACTCTCGGTCATCTGTTTATGCTTAACACTCCAATAGATCTCCAAACTCAAACCTGGAGACACTGTCATGATCTGTGACTGTGGCGGCGGTACCGTTGTAAGTTTTCCATCGCCCTACCTAAGCTTTCTTGTTTGGTGCTCATCCCTCCTCAAGGACACTGCCGCCTATACGATCTCCTCCATTCACCCCTTCCGCGTCGAAGAACTCCGTACTGGCCAATGCATCTTTGCTGGAGCTTGCCTGCTAGATGATGGGTTCATGAAACTTCTAAAGGAAAAGGTCGAAGCGTTAATCTCTCCCCGGGCGTTCCAAGCCCTAACAAAGAAGGATCTCCACGACATAACCTTCATGAGATGGGAGTCTTTCATAAAGCGGAGATTCAAAGACGACTTCCCGACTCAGAAGATCTATCTGCCTATTAAGTGGGCTGCGAGCCGCCAGAGAAGAATGCCCATCGGGCAAGGCGACGATGTAACATTCACCCAGTAAGTGACTGAGACTCGTGCAGTGTCTTATGAGATACAACATTTATACATCGTGCTGACGGTAAATTCAGTGCTGATATTGCTTCGATCTTTGACCCCATTGTTGGAAAGATCACACACCTGATCGAGAAGGAAATGCTGGCGATTTCAGCCAAGCTTTCAGAGGACGTGTCGGTGAGTGAAAGGCCTGCAACGCTCGTATTGAGCGACGCCCACTAACACGACCATCACAAGTACCTCGTTGTGGCCGGAGGTTTTGGGCAGAATACCTATCTGCGACAGAAAGTCGCAGAGACTGTGGCCAGAGTCTCTCCCACCACGAATATCCTCGACTATCCAAAGAGAGATGGGTAACTCTCCCAACATTCCTTACGTAACGATAGCTGACGGTGCCATGAAGTTGGAATGCAGTGTCCATGGGAGCCGTTACCAAGGCTCTCCAGGCGCAGGCGATTCAGCAACAGGTCCTAGTAACCTCCAGAATCGTCAGAGCTGATTGGGGAGTTCGCGCCGGCCACGGGAACTCAATCATCCGGCTCGTCAAAGAAGTTGGTCTTTCTTCCAGGCTCATACTATTGATTCATTACTAATAATCCTCCAAACAGAACGAATCTCTTGACGCTACCCGGCCCAATCGACGAAATGTACCCGCCAAGGCTCTCTCGGCCGAGTACCACACTAGTAGAGACGGGTTTAGTATTCGTGTCTGCCGTGCAGACCAGCGGAAGAATGAAGGTCAAGTCTACCGAAACGTCTGTCGAATCAACTGGAAGACCGTCGATGTTGGCTTAAAGCCCGACATGAATGCTGACCTCAAGGCACCTCTCGAGATCGGTTTTATATGGGACGGGGCAGAGATGGAATTCTCGCTGTTTTATGATGGTGTCCAGCAGAGCTCAGTGGAGATCGAGCACTATTGGAATGTTTGAGCGCCGGTTACCTTTCCTTATCCCTAGATCACATATCTAGGTTTTGCAACAACATTGGTCGTTAGAAGCAGGTCTTGGTATACATACTAGGACTCATCTGACCATTTCTTTCATTCAGTCGAGGTAGTTTTGAAGATTGTTAATACAGGAGCGAGGTTGAAGAATGTGTATATTCATGGATGTGCGAGAGTGATGCGATGTACCAGTGCAACAGTTGACAGATCGAGCTATGCCTCCGGAACATGACTGATGCTATCCCCAATCGAGCTAATGCCTTAATCATTCGGACCTTGCGGTGGGGAAATGACAGATTGTACATGCCGGAAGTTCATCAAAGGAAGGAAAGACCTGGATGCGGGCATCACAGTTGCCAAAGCCACAGCGAGCTACATTTCCAAACTGTGGCTACCTCGAGTAGAATTCTTTCTATCTTCCAAAGTCAATTTCCAACGATTGCATTTAACCTATGGCGATATTCCCGTTTTTTTTGGGTTATATATTTGTGAGGCAATGCATGGGGCCACTCCTGAATCATCCACAAGCAGCGGAGCTAGGTGCTTCAAGTGAGAAGACAATTAACGCAGTAGCTTTCCAAATCGATCATCTGGCATGTCCTACAGAACTCCAATCTGCCAAAGTCCACTTTATGCCTGACCAAGGAGGAGTCTAAGTGGGGGGCGGCGGTAAAGCCTTGGGAGCTTTCGCTGACGTTGAAGCTAACGTCGACTTGGGAACTTCTTGAGTCAAAGGCAGCCGAGCAGCCTTGGGGATATCAGAAACACGTGGCCCTAGCGATGATAGGCACCAGTGCAATAACTGGCAGAGGTGCCGACAGTGGGATGGGGGCCGCAAAGGGCATAGGAGCAACTCCAGGCACAACCCGGGCCGTAGCAATCGTCACGATGACAGGGGTAGGGGCGATAACGGGAGGAGATGCCACCACTGGGGTCCTTGCAATTCGAGGAGGTCTTGCAGTTGACGGAATGATAGTGTTGCCCACCAAAGATCGAACATTTGGAACAAGAGCGATCTCGGGAGCCGATCGAACTTTAGGTACACGACCTGCACTCGGTGTCGTTCTGGCAAGAGGAGCTTTGACGACTGTCGGAGCAGCTTCAAGCCCCGGCGCTCTGGTGACATCGGGAGTGACATCAACTTCTGGAGCCGGTAGAGTCTGCGAGACCTGACGTGAACGAGGAGCCGCATCGGTCGTCGAAACCTGTCGAGAGCGAGGTGTGATACCAGCACGAGAGACTTGCCGCGAACGAGGTGATGGCATAACAAGGGGACTCTCGGGGATAGCAGGTAAGATTCGTGCTGGAGTCTCTGGGCTTCCCGGCACTGGGCCGGTTTTTGGAGCGGTCGCCCGGCCGAGCTTCACGGGGTCGCCATCTGGTATCTCCGCTGCGGTGGGAGTGACAGGACAGTTGAGGGCAGTGTTCCACCCCTGGCGACGAAGAGACGCGTTGGAGCCCCGGCGGCCCAGAGTTGGAGTCGTAGGACGGCGACCGAGGGTAGGCGTCGTTGGTCGACGGGTTGGAGTACTGGGACGTTCTGGTTGCCCCTTACGAATGGGACTGGTTCGTCGTTGAGAGGACTGTGTGCCCATTGCATAGCGAGGGGAGTCGGCCATGTTGACACGGATGTCAGTGATGAAAGAAGTATTCTTCAAGCTGACCTTTAACAGGCACAAGTCGGAGAGACTGAGAACTGCCGCACTATATGCCTTTTGCAGGCTGCCAACTCATCATCCCCCACACTCAGCCTCTCATTCTGAAACAGAATTCGCGGGAAAGTCCGGGCGGATGGTCGCTTTGCTTTTTCTTTGGATGACCATGGGGAGCGAGAAATCATCAGACCTTGATACAGGATGTGAGCTTAGCAAAGCTATCCTAAACTTATGCTAATTTACCTAGGTCTTTTTGTTATTTAGGATCAAGGCCTTGGATTTTCTTTCCTCTCTTAGGATGAATCAACATCGACTATTCGTCAATCATGAGGCAATTCGATGCGTTGACCAGGGCCTGTAAGTTTACCCCTGTCTTGACGGGATTAGCTCCCGGATGATGTGCAGCTCTAGTGAGACTGGGGTATCCCTGTAGCGGATCGATGGAAAAGCATCACAGCCTTTCTAACGAGCAAGCATTCAGCAGCTAATTGCAGCACAGTTCTGAAACGAGGAAATTTGAGCATTCAGTACTACAACAGTGGTACTACTTCATCTTCCTCCAACTACTCTTACCACTCACTACCGTCCTCTTATTCTTCTCTGGAACCGTGTACCCTCTGTCCCTCTCTAATCTATGTCTTTCCCAAAAGTCACTCATTTCCTCTCTCAAAACTCTCTTCCCACTTCTTGAGTCTCTTTCCTCCCTCTGTCGCTTATTTCTTTGTGGGAGCATATCGGCAACCTTTGCAACAGCAGGCCTACAAAGTGCTCTCCACACCCAGGACATCATATGTCGGTACACATGGGCAAACCATTTGATCAGAAGTCGAGCATTTGTGCTAAAAGCTGCCACGAGAGAAAATACCACTAGAGCGAAACTTGCAGGCAACGAGATTGTCCCGATGGTCTTGAGCGACAGGTTATTCTCACCACCCCATTCTTGAGTGTTCATACCGAAGAGACCGGTAAAGAATGTCAGGGGGAGGAAGATGACTGTAAATGTGGTAAAGATCATGACACTGCGACTTTGTGCACTTGCAAGGTCGGCATGAAGCCTACTCAGCCGCACCTCATCAACTTGTGCCTGTCGCTGGACCATCTGAAGGAGTTTGTCGTAGTCATTTCTCGTGCTCCGGACTCTCTGAATCATCTCTTGAGCTTGGTGCGTATACTCCGAGACCTTCTTGATCGCTTCACTCAGGAACAGTCTTCCATTTGCAGTACGGTCACGCAGTTCCGGACGAGTGTAAGTGGAAAGCATAGAGCTGACGACTTTAGACTGACGTTCAAACAGATGAACCAGAATCAAAAGTTCATCTTCGATATCTCGAAGTTCAAGGAGAGCAGACGTGTTGTCCCGGTTATCCTCTTCTGCTCGACGGCCCTCGGCTTTATGGCGTGCTCTGATGGAACGAGCTTTGTTCTCAACCGGCTCGTAGGCTGACGCTTTGTCACGGAATCCTTCGGCGCGAAATGTTTTGAGCGAGGAGGTGAGTTTTTCGGTCTAAAGGTTAGCAAGGTTAAAAAGTGATGGCAGCGTGATTCCGCGCAGGTGACATACTAGAACGCTGATGGCTTCTTCAAAGATTCGAAACACTTCTAGGTCTGGGTGCGAGGATCTGTCGAGGAGGACTGTAACAGCATGGAGGACTGCTAATGCCGCCAGGTCCAGAGCATTTTCGCATTGCCGGGTGAGATCGACATTGACTTCGTTAAAGATGCTGTCGCGAAGATCTGCTTGCTGATACAGAGGCCCTTCAATAGCATCCCCCTCTCGTTTCGGGAAGAAGGAGAGTAGGGTATCTAAAGGTCAGCTGATTTCCATGCAGGGATAGATGACTTACGAGAGTCTATGGCCCAAAGCCATAGCTGATCCACCATGAGAACGTTACCGTTGAGTATAGAGTCCTCGCAACCCTCCTCGTCTTCCCCATCCTGGCTACTTGTCTTGGATCGTCGACTACCGCTCCCGCTACTCCCAGAGCTACTGTTTGACATTTGCCCATGGAGTCCCGGACCCAAACCGGGAGCGAATGTTCGTTCCTTTGTCAGTTTATACAACATCTGATCATCATCTCGCGACCGAGTGTCCCTCAACGATGGATATCCGTATTGATCTAGTGTTCGACGACAGTTGAGCGGTGGATCGTGGCCCAAGAACTCCCAGATCACCTGTGATTCAAGAGAATCAGACTTTGCCACAGCTTCGGGAACAGGCCTGGCCCGTCCGTGGCCGAGACGCTGAAGGATGAGTTCTCGTCGGCGAATGAGCCGTTTGTACGAGTCAAAATGAAGATATGGAAGGAAGAGACAAGTATAAATTCCACCGTCTGGTTTGGGCGATATCGATGACTGTTTCGAAGATCGACCTCGAGGTGACACTACACGATTAGCTCGGTTTTCAAGGCAGGGCTCAACATACTGTGTCGAGGAGCTGAAAAGTAACACCCTGGTTTCGCAAAATACGCATAGTGCTGAGAGTGTCGTCCCCGAGAATGCCTTGTCGCCCAGAAGTCATTATTAAACAGGGGGGCATAGTTGCGATTGTTTGCGGTCTGCAGAGTCTCGAACATTTTCTACAAAGGTCAGTAATTGTGTGAACCACCTGTCTTCAGATTACTTACCGTCACCCAGCTAGGATTGTTATACGGCAAATGAACCCACACAAACTTGCGAGTTTCAATCTGAGGTTTCGAAAACGCAACTGGTACCTCATCCACGATTACTGTCTCACTGGCTCTCCTCTCACCATTATTAGCGGCCTTTCGGATAGCAACGATCGCTTCTGGCAGCCTCGGAGATGCATCGATATCATCATCGTCACTGAAGCCCTCGATGGTACTTCGACTTCGCTGCGAGAATGGAGGAAAGTCTTTGTACTCGTACTGTGAGGCTCGAGTTCCCATGCTTACAGACCTACTCAGAGAACGCCCCATTCTTCCTCGAGGAGGTGGTGATAGACGATCGACAGCCAAATCCTGCTCAAAATTGGCACGAATAAGTGGCGAAGGACGTCGCATTGGTGTTGAGTAGTGTGTGGGTGGTGAAATAGCCGCTGGTGATAAAGGTGTGGCAGGGGATCTAGCTCCCGTTTGAGGTGCTGACTCTGATCTTGTCTTTTCTGCATCAACAGGCCGTATGATAGGGGACGCAGGAGGTGACTCGACAGCTCCTTGCGAGATCCCAAGAGGATTGTCGTGTGTTTCATCAGCAACTTTCTCAGTCGGCAGCATCGTCGTTTTCCCTCGATTCCTCAAGAACCTGCCTTCATCAACTGTCTCGACTTCATTCAACCTCTCAGCCAAGCACGCCTCTGGTCCCTTTCTCAGAAAATCTCGAAGCGGCAGTCGCGTAGACCAAGCTCGGATAGTCGCCACATCCAATGGACCTGGAGGATCTTCAAAGAATCCGTGGACCTCGACGTTGACCTTTTGCTCAAGGTTCAGAGACCAATTTCCGTCCTCACGAGAGTACTCATCTGCACGTCCGATGAGAGCCGACAACTGCTTCAGAAACAGACGCATAGTGTGCACATTATGCCGACCGAAAGAAGCAATGTTCGCATGATCACTCTGAAGTGGGAGAATGGTCTCCTGTCGCATGCCGAGAATAGCAGACTTGATTGAAGTTAGTGGTGCAGTAAAGTAGACATCTCCCGAGCTGCCTGACAGGCGTGAGTCGATGGTCTCATACAGCGTCCAGATGCGAAAGTCGTGTGCAATCGATTTGAAGTCGTCGTCGAGTTGGAGGAGCAGAGTGTTTCCCACACGAAGATCGTCGGTTATTGATGTCGGCATAGGAGCTGACAGTTGAAGCAGATTCTGAATACCAGTTGCAAGACTCGGCATGGCAAAGTAACTAGATCCTTGATGAGGAGTGCCTATTCTGTTAGCATGGGTCAACCAGAGATGGATCACTTACCAAAGAACGCAGCACCGTAACATTGCCTGTATATATCCTCAAACGACGGATCCCTGCTTGCCTTTGTCAACACCATCTTGACAATGATACCGCCAATGCTATGTCCCACAAACACAACCGGTCTTGTCTGCTTCTCTCGTTTTCTCAAACTTTCCAGCTCCTCCAGCAATGCATCAGCCAGGGTACTCAGTCTCGTATCCTCGGTCGTCGATGGATGCTCATACAACAGAATCCGAGCTCGATCCGCTTCACGACGAAGCCCTTGGCGAACCCATGATGGAGCTGGTCGGTCAGCGTCAGATGCTGCACCTTCGGCGTCGCGCATAGACAATGCTCCGTAATATCGACTCATAAGGCCATCGCGACTCCATGTTCGAAGGGGATCTGCTCCAGGGCATGGAACAGTCACAATGTCGACAGTTGTCTGATCATGAGTGAATTCTCCTTCCGGGTCAATAGTGAATTTGGCCTTTGACACCTCTGTTTCCGTCGATTCTTCACTAATCTTCGCTTCAGGTTCCCTCTTTGTCGTGTAATCATTTAGTGGCGGAAGTTGACCCGGAGGGCTCCCTGGATTTACATGAACCGAGTCCTTGTCATTGCTGAGCTCTGGCTCAGGTGAGTCCACTGTATCCATATCAACAGTGTGAGTTCTATAAATTTCCCGGCGTCTTTGCCTGGGAAGTTTTGGTCGAGAGGCTTGAGACATGAGAGCGTTGATTGAAAGTCATGAACCAGATGGCTCTATGAAGTATCAACGGTATACATATCCTCAACAGTTACTCCGAGTCATCCGCACAAAATATCAGCCTGGCTTAGCCCGCTCGTGACAAAAGTCCATTTCAAAATAATATCCGATTCCCATATCAATTGCTGATGTGCTAATATTATCTCTGTAGGCTGACTCTGTTGATCCCATAACGTGGGGTGTCTGAGACAAGGTTAGTCAAATGACTGCACCACCTGAACAATCCCGATGACTGCCTGCTAACCCGTTTCAACCCATCCCAGTGCCCACCGATACTTTTAAAACACCACCGATAGATAGCATGCCAATATGCGATGCCGAAATGCGCCCTCAACTCCGATCAAAAGTATCCGAACCAAGCGCCTCTACTGCAGTGAAAAATCCCCAATAGTGGTGCAGTGCACCACAGAATCTATGTACAGGCGATTCTCGACCTTGCACGTCTGGCCGGGTCTAACAACAAACATGCCGTTGGGGCCAAGATTGAACGTCTTTTCGTTCATGGTGACCCGAATCTTTCCTGAAGCGACGGAGCATGTTCGCAGTTTGTCGTCTTCAACAGCCCAATGATTAGCGCTACCGGGCTTTAGAACCATGACGTTGAAGCTGACATCCTCTGAAACGGTGACGGGTTGACCGCTGGTGAGATACGAGTTGGAGTAGGCGACGTCTGATATGTTAGCTGGGCCTCACAGACAACGGGAAACTCACTGTCTGAGGAAGATTCATCCTTTATCCTGCCTGGAGCAACCTCCCAATCCTCCATTTCCAATTCAACACCCGTCTCAGGTCTGCCAATGATGGCGACTGCTTGGTCTCTCATGGCAACATCATTCCCAGAGGAGCGTCTTCTCTTTCGCTTTGGCTGAACCTTGGTCTTGGCGTCGACACCTTCAGAATCGTCGGAACCCAACAGTTCATGTGTTAGAGCATCTAGAGCCCTTAGGTCCTCGGATAAAGAAGATGGAGATGAACCAGAAGCCCTTCGTCCAAGTTTTGGCTGAGGACACCAGTCACAGCCATTTGAACGTCCCTGCAGATGACTCCAGTATCTACATCCAACGCAAGACTCTAGAGCAGAAAATGCTTGCTTCGCTGTCTCAGACAAGCCAATTGGGAGACGGATGCAAGGTTGCGATAATCGTGCAGATTGTTGAGTGGTATTAACTGTGCACTGCTCGCTGCCAACCACACCTGTACCCACGAGATATGCCACTGCACAGGAATAGTGAGTGATATCCAGGTTGCTTCCCCGGTGGGTATGCTTCCAACCCTCAGGCAGCTCACGTCTGCGAGGCAATGTCAGCATGTAATTGATGTCTTCTCGTTGATGAGATTTTTGAGCCGGACTGAGGTGTCGGTGGAGATATTGCTTAACCTCCGATTCTTGCATAGCTTGAGACCGGTAGGGAGATTCCTGTGAGCGTGTTATCTTTCTTTCCTGCTCGGCAGCTCGAGATACTCGGTTTTGCTGGAACGAGGCGAATACCGACAGCCCTGGGTCGACTGGAGGTGGCGCGTCAGGAGGAAGTGGGTTTCTGGAAACAACGATTCCAGGTGTACCTCCAGGGCCATCCTTCTGATAGCTCCCGACCTTGGTCAATGTGCCATCTCCGTTGTCATTGAATGTCGTTGAACAATGACCAGCGCCAAAATGCCCACCAAGGCCATTGAGCTTGCCAAACACGCGGCGACAATCTCGCACAGGACATACGTATGGAAGCTCAGGGTCGTCGTGAAGTTTGTAGTTTGCCGGAATAAGCGCCCCACGAGCAGAAGTAGAGCCACCTTCGGGGACTGAGTATGTTAGAGCAGCTCAATGCAGTGATATGACGACCTACAAGGATATATAGTGTAAGCCCGACCGGGTTCAGCCAGGATGATGGCCTCCAATCGAGTGTCAGGTACGAAACAGTCGGGCGATCTTGCTGGTTTAGGTGTTGGCGATGGTGTCCCTTGGCCAGTGTATTTTTTGAGCAACTCAGCCCCGGTGAGAGAAACTACGGCAGACTGAGATGAACGATGCATGGCGCTCTTCTTGATGGCTGCACTGTTGATATCTGCCAACTGTCTCGCGACCTCGGCTTCCGTAAAGCGACGAGCTTCGCGAACACGGGCGTAATCAGCGGGAGTCCTTTTGGGGAGAACGGATGAAAAGTCTGGAGGTGAGCCTCTCTTTTGAGGGTCCACTTGAGACGATGCAGGTGTCTGTGAGAAGTATTGTGCTGGTCATGTCAGAAATGTACGGCGTCTTGGAAGAGACGTACCCTGCCTACGTTCCCATTCAGACTGAGCTGCTTGAATTCGAGGGTTGCTTGATAGGATACCAGCCGCCGAAGCTTTGACGGCTGCGCTTCCGACAATGTCGCTGACGATACGTGAAGGTTCCGGGATGTTGACCTTGGTTCTGGCTGAATTCCACGGTATAAATCCTGTGCTCTGTTTCATTGAAGGGTCTTCATTGCTGGTCATTGTAGGATGTGCATAGGCTGTAGGTTGCAAAAAGTCACATGGGAGTGAGAAACGGAATGAGAGTTGAAATGAATGAACGAATAAGAAGCCCAAGTCGGGTTGCACACGGATGAAACGAAACGACCAAGTGAGTGAGCTGATGATGAAAGTGAGTTGGACGCGCCGACGCGAATGAGGTTATAGCGCGGTTAGGGGCAGGATGTACCTCGCTGCAGAAATAAGGTGCGAGATACCTCCGAGGTGCCTCAACAATGCTCCGTCAACGCAGCATCAATTAACATGCATAATTAATAGTTGAGCATTTACAAATGAATCTATTTCAATTCATTTCAATTCACTTCAACTGCAGTTTCATGATTCGACATGTCTCATAATGTACAGCTATACATACAATTGTCCACCTATTCTACAGCACCCTCCATCCCATCTAACCACTATTTCTTCTTTGATGCCTTCTTCGCCTTCTTAGCTTGCTTCTGGCTAAGCACCTTGACAGCCTTGATCTCCCCACCGCTCTCAGCCCTCTTCTGCGCCGCCTTTCTCTGTCCCTCGAGTTCCCTCTCCCGTCTCCATCGTCTATGTCTGAACCACTGCTTTCGCGTCCTGAATCTCTTGGTCTTGAGGCCAGTCGTCTTGGCCAGCTTTCCGATAGCCCAGTTGTCTTCACGGTAACTGTAGTCCTTTCGCAGCTTGAGCAATCTGTCTGGTTCGCCCGCTTCGACACGGTTGACCTGGAAGGGGATTCCAGACGGTGAGATCTCGGGCTGCGCAGCGACCTCTTTGATGGGGAAGGCGGTCATGTTTAGTTTTCGCTTGCGTTGGGCGTGGACGGGATACGGTAGTGTGTCGTTTTTGTCAAAGACTACGCCGATGTATTTGCGGTCGGGATGTAGCGAGGGATCGCGGTAGTATTTGACGTATCCGGTTGCCATTGCGTGAATGGTGTGGTCTCGACCCATGATGCAGTTCTCTCCAGGCCACCAATGCGTACCGCGCTGTTTGTAGAGGATGTTTCCCGGAATGACGAATTGATCTAAAGGTCAGCCCAGCCCAGTCGATTCACAGATCAACATACCTCCTGTACGCTTTGCACCGAGCTTCTTTGGAATACCCCTCTTGGGCTTCTTCTTGTACGCTCCCTGTGACTTGACCGAGGCAAATCGATGACCTTGGACGAGGGAATTGGCCAATTGGACACCCAGAGGAGCGACAGGTGTGAAAGCCGGCCTGGCTAGACTAGCCACAGCAGCCAATATTGGCCGCTGCATCGTGAGGAACCTCATGCCGGCGATTTTGACGATATGGGCTGAGTGAGGTTCGCAACGCTTGATCCTCAATTGATGGAGTTTTTGCGCTTAGTCATCGCTTATCGATAAGCTTGTGGACAGCTTCCCTAAACTCCAGCTGTAAGGTCAACATTGCTCTGTAAATCATCAACAAAATGCGGTATCTTTTTGCGGTTCTGTCTCTTTTGACTTTGGTCAATGCCCAATTCGGTGGCTTCTTTGATCAAATGTTCAATCAACAAGGAGGCCACGAACACCATCAAGCGCAACAGCAAAACAACCCAAGCGATGCCAACCACTACAAGCAGAATTACGAGAATTGTAAGTACATCTGCCACTTTTTGACATTGCTAACATGTACAGCTGTCTGCGACAAATACCTCTGCCCCGATACTCTCGCATGCGTCCACTTTCCTCACCACTGTCCCTGCGCTTGGGATGCTCAACAAGAAAAGTTCGAATTAGCTGAGGGACAACGTCTCTGTGTTTCCCGTGGTGGATTCCAGCCAGGCGAAGCAGCTCGAAAGATTGAATTGGCAAGAAAGGGATTACTGTGAACCAACGACAAGCATGACACCACGAACGACAAGACGAGTGATAACCGTAAATATTAGGAAATGAAACATGTCCTCTACCGATAATACTATGTGCCCTGCGTCTCCATCAGAATCTTGAAAGCGAGCGAGTAATCAGATAACCTCACACTCCTCCTCTGCCAACGCCCAATAATGATATCCTCAAAACTCCATCCTAATGCCCTGGCCAGTTCACAGCCCTCATCATGCCTCCCCAGCACCCTACGCAGTACCGTTGGGCACGCGCGGTACCTGTGGCACAGGCGGCACCTCACCCTCGTCATCCTCATCCTCATCCGGGAGCGTCTCGGGGTGGCCCAGGAGCTGGGCCACATTTTTCATTTCGTAGTGTCTCTTTCGGAGCTGTTCAAACTTTCTGTGCTTCTCACGCTCCTCGGGAGACATGCCCGCCAGCTCCTCCTCCGCGTTGTGCCCGATGCTGCTCTCGTCGTCGACGTGGACGCTCTTTTCGCTGCGGGGTGACGGCGCGCCCGCTTCCGGGATCTCCTCCTCCGGTTCGCCCAGCGAAAGGCCCGGAATGTCATCTTCACGGCTTGGACGTGAATTCTTAAAACGAGCACCAGCGTCCGCCAGAGGATCCTCGTCTTCGTCCGACGGGTCTTCGGCGGGGTCGTAGTGTTTGGCATAGGGAGTCTTTGGCTCTGTGATCTTCATGGTAGAGGAGCGCTCCTGCTCCGTGAGGTAGAGGTTTGCTTCGTCCCACTTGAGTCGTTGGGAGGGTTCGAGAACGTCTCCGATGGAACTGTTGGCGCCTGGTTGTCGGCGGGATCCAGAAGGGCGAGCTCCAGAGGACGAACGTCGATGACCAGCGTTGATCTGAGTGTTGGCGATGGTGAGCTCCTTATCGCTGGCAGGTTGATCGTGGATCGGTGAAGTGGGAGGGGATTTCTGATACGAGTTCTTGAGGATGCCTAGAAATGTTAGAGAGGTCACAAATAGTCTCAGATAACTCACCTCGAGGTCGTTGAGGAGGATGGGCAGGAGGCGAGTGCGCTGGGGGAGAATCAACAATAGAAGCCATCTTGGTATAGTCGGAAGCTTGAGTTGAAAGGGTTAAAGCCAGAGCTCAAGCCCAAGGCGTTTGTATCTGAGATATTGTGCGGTTTGAACGTGGTGTTTGCCTGTGATGTAGTCGCGAGATCAGGTTGAAGGATGAAACCCTGTGCTCGTGAGCAGATCATCAGTAAAAAGAGGCGGGGAGGGCCCTATAAGATCCAGTCCAATGACGCAGTGGCCTGAGACCCCAGGATTTGGAGGGGCTGGGTACGTACCAAGCCTTGATTTAACGGCGTGTGATGGTAAACGGACGATGGCGATTTATGAAGGATAATAAGGATTTCTCTGTTAATCCCGTTATTCTAACCTTTTCAGTCGGATTTGTTTGGTCGTACATAACGGTTGTGACGGGGAATACCCTTGTCGTCCCATTTCTAGTACACCCTCTTTGATGCAAGAAACATCTGGAATATCGTGAGATTACGCACGTGAATGTACGAAACGAGTTCTCGCGATTTAAAAAACACATTTTCATAGCCATATCCTCATCATCTTGAGGTATTAATACGAGACTTCTTAAGAATATCTGATCTTGTTGATCGTATCGTCAAATTGCCGGCCTCAACATACGTCATTTTCACAATGAAGGGGTCGTCACACAACCGAATTGTTTGGAGGGGAATGGTTGGATGCGATGCAACCTCGTTCGTCATTCGAAAAACCACTCAAACTTGGTTGATTGGCCATCTCTACGATGAGATGAAACGATATTGATCTTGCTTGGTCTAGATCTTGTAAACCGCTCACGCCAGCATAAATCAGCGGCATATGCATTTGCCAGCAGTCCAGATAATGCAGTCCAGAAGCACGCCAACTAAACATGTGAGTTGTCCTTACTCATCTGTAAGCAGCTTCACCATCTTTGCCTGCTTGTCTTCGAACTCGGTGTTCTTTATCTTCAAAACCCGATTTTTGCCCGCAAGCTCGGCGCCCTTTATCTCCAGGGCCAATTTCTCGGCCTCCAACACCTCAACTCGCTCCATCAGACGTCCAATCTTTCGAACATTGTCCATCTCCTGCGAAGACTTGGCGATGGAAATCTTGTCAGCATTGACATTGCCTGAATATTGTGAGCAAATGGATATTTAAGCTTCGTCCAGGATTCCCTACCTCTCAGCTGAATGTTGTCGTGAGCTGTCTCGATGGGGTTTCTGGATGCATATCCCTCATACGTAGCAATCGTGTTTTGAGCGCCAGTGACAACAGTGCGGCGTCCTTCTGGGCCGAGTTGGTGAAGAAGCTCGTCACCAGAGACCATTTTCAGGCCGTAAGATGCCTTGGCGTTGTTTTCGGACGAGGAGCTCATCTTGCTTGATGTCACAGTAATAAGTGATCGCGCACTTCTGTTAAGCACGTCAGGGTCGGCAAATATTGATGCAGTAAGTGAACATACCTGAGGAACCAGATGGTAGATAAGAACGATGAGCGAAGCGCAGTGTGTTGAAAAGGCAATAGATAATGCCTTTGTAATACTGCATGAAGATGTTGAATGAGGGTGAAGCGAAAGGAGTGAGAGGAAGAAAAGAGGATGCTTCAGGAGGGCAAAGAAGCATCGTGAAGCAAGCGCCGTGAATCAGAGCGGAAGCTTTAGGTAGTGGCAGCTATTGGCACTGGTAAATTTATAAACAATGAACATTCGGTTTTGTAAGCATGGCTCCTCAAATGTCTAGTCTCTCCCATGGTTTCAGATGTTCCTCTATGGCCTCTCACAAACATCTCTGCGAGATCCAGCCAGGCGCAACAGGTTGGGCAATTTGTTTCCACTCATCATCACTGGCAGCTCGTGGGTAGGGACAACTTCATCAATACTTATTTATAACATCACTGGATCATGAAAAGTTCGCTAAATAGGTATCAATTTAACTAACGATTACACGCTTTCAGAGGACTACCTAATTGACGACATACTTACCGGCGGTCTCTAGACTTCAGGTTAATGCACGTTCATCCAGCTAATCGGAGCTCTTCTCAGTGCGGCCACTCTCCTCATCCAGGCTTCCACCCATGCTATAATACTTGCCAAAGACACGAGTCTCTAGGTCAGAAACACCGCCCGTAGACTTACGAGCCTGGCGACGGAAATATATACGCTTAGCCCATTTCCAAGACTCAATGCCGAGGAAAAAGAGCACAGCCTCGATAAAAACAATGCCCCATTCCCAAGAGATAGGGGCATGCTTAAAGACGACAGTGTTGAGTCCGGGAATATAAATGATAGGGAACATAGTAACAAAGCCAGCAATAATGGCCCAGAAAAGGAAGGGGTTCCTCCAAACGTCATGCATCCACTGGGTGAAATACTTCTTGCTCTTGGGTTGCATTCGGAAGAAAGACCTTCTCATGTTGATCATCTCCCAGGCAAGGAACAGGGCAAACCAGGTCAGGCATGCAAAAGTTGTTGAGCGAGCACGGAAAATGACCCTGCAGTCTTCACTGTATGTGTTGTTGCAGTCCTCTCCGATGTCAGCAGCACCATTGCCGAAGCCGTACAGAACAAGAACGAATGAGGCGAGGCAAAGGGCTGACATCCAGAGACCGTAGACGACCATGTCGAGCATCAGTTCAGGGGTAAAGACACCTTGTTTCAACTTCACAGACAGGTTAGTGGGGTTGATGAAAGGAAGGGGGTACATACGTTTTGAGGAGGACGCTGCATGATATCTGGGGCAGCAATCTCAAAGCCAAGACCCATATCAGGCATACCGGATGTGATCATGATGATCCAGAGAATCTCAACTGGTGCGAGAGGGAAAACCGACAGATTATTCTTATCCTTGAAAGCAAGACCAATCAGGAGTGTACAGGCTTGGGCAATATTTTCAGCCAAAACGTGCAGAATAAACTTCTGAATGTTGTCAAACATTCTTCGGCCTTCTTCAACAGCATTCAGAATAGAAGCAAAGTTATCATCAGTCAAGACAATGTCAGACGCTTCCTTGGCAACATCAGATCCAGCCTGTCCCATAGCAATACCCACGTCTGATCGCTTCAAACTAGGCGAGTCATTGACACCATCACCGGTCATGGCGACGAAAGCCTTGCGACGATGAAGAGCTTCAATCATACGGACCTTGGTTTGCGGGGCACAGCGGGCGACGACAAGAGGCAGCAGGGGAAGTTGATCGATCTCATCATCAGACAGCTTGTCAAATTCTGAAGCAGCCATAACCATGACCTTGGTAACATCCTTGGGGATCTCAGACATCTTGGCAGGGAGAATACCAACTTCAAGAGCGATAGCACGAGCTGTTTCAGGGTGGTCACCAGTAAGCATGTGAACGCTGACACCGGCTTCGTGGCATTTTCGGACAGATGGGGCAGATTCAGGGCGAGGAGGGTCATACAGGCCGATGAGGCCACGGAAGACAAGGTCCTTTTCGAAGAGTCCACGGTCAAGTTCAGCCTCGTTATCCTCAACATGGGGAATATCTGTTCGGCTGGCGAGAGCAAGAACACGAAGACCAAGGCGAGCCAGAGACTCCATATTCCTCAAGACATCTTCCTTGATCGCGTCGGTGAACTCGAGGGTTTCGTTGCCAGCAGCATAAACAGGGCAAGAAGTCAAGACTCGTTCAACAGCACCCTTGGTAAAAACCCATTGCTTCTGAGATTCGCTGTCGTGGAAAATGACCGACATCTTCTTGACATCTGAATCGAAAGGGAATTCGGCAACTTCATGCCAGCGGGGGTTATCGCCAGACAACAATCGCATACGGTTCCAGTTAAATCGAGAAGCAAATACTTGCATAGCAATCTCGGTTGGATCTCCACGGGCATGCCACTCGCCTTCAATCTCGTGGACAGTGGCAAGGTTGGCAAGTGAAGCAACGTTGAGATACTCTACAAGACTGGGGTCCTGGGCAGGCTTGGAAGCAGGGTCGATTGACGTGCCTTCAGACTTTTCATTCTGGAAGTCGATGTTCTTGGGTTGGTCCTCAGTCAGAGTGATATCTCCGAGGGTAGGGTTGAATGGTTCATTGGAAGCGCCGACAGAGTATGTGCCGCGTCCGGGGATCCAAGCCTTCTTGACGATCATGGTACCTTGGGTAAGGGTTCCGGTCTTGTCAGAGCAAATGTCTAAATGGTTAGCTGTGTTTGTATAACGTTGAGAGGCACTTACTGGTCACAGCACCCAGAGCTTCCAGACTCTTGAGGTTGCGGACAATTACATGTCTCTGGACCATACGCTTGGTACCAGCAGCCATCGTAATGGTGAGAACAACAATCAGAGAGGCTGGGATCATAGAGAGACCAGTTGCCACAGCATAAATGATGACTTCTCTCTGCGACTTGAAATCATTGGCTGCCAGAACAATAATAGCACACACAATAGCCGTTCCGAGAAGAATGAGTGCCAGCTTGGAGAGCTTGCGCTGAAGAGGAGTACCGACATTGACACCAAGGAATCGCCCGACAGCATCAGAACCGGTCAAGGTCCAGGCTTGCATCCAACGACCAAAGTTGGTGTTACCCTCGGCATCCCTCTTTGGCTGTCGGCGCTTGGAAGACTTGCCACGAAGAGCAACAGCAATTTGACCAATTTCGGTGTATGTACCGGTAGCGAAAACAATGCCGCGGGCACGTCCCTTAGTCACAGTAGACGAACTATAAGCAACATTGAGTCGATCGCCAGGGCCAGTATCATCTGGAAAGGTCTTGTTGATCTCTTTGCGAACAGGCAGAGACTCGCCGGTGAGAAGTGCTTCGTTGGTTTCAAAGTTGACAGCCTCGACAAGACGGATATCCGCAGGAATGGTGTCTCCGGTTTTGAGTTCAACCATGTCTCCAGGGACAATCTCAGCAGTCACGACAACTTGATTGTTACCGTTGCGGACAGCGTGGGCGGTAGGAGAGCTGAGAGAACGTAGAGAGTCCATAGTCTTGGCGGCTTGAAACTCTTGGAGGAAACCAACGACAATGTTGAGCACAATGACAGCGGCTACTACACCACCTTCAATCCAAGACTTGATGCCGAAAGAGGCAGCCATGGCAAGGATGAGAACCTGTCCCCCAACGGGCAAATGAGCGACTCTACCGTTTTCTCTAAAGCTTCCTTTCAAGTATACTCAGGAAGCCTGTGGGAGGTAACTTACTAGAGTCAAGGCATTGGCGATCTGCCCGATAAAGATCTTGAGAGGTTGAACACCTTCTTGTTCACCGAATTCGTTTCGACCATACGTCTCGAGACGCTGCTTGGCCTCGGATTCAGTGAGACCATCATCAATATTACCATCAAGCTCCTGGACGACCTGCTCAAAGGTAAGGGCATGAGCAGGTGCCGACATGGGAGAGTTGGCTTGGCCCGAGATGTGAGGCTTCTCTTCTTCGTTCTGACCCATTGTGACAGTTGATGAAGAAGGATGAGTTGAGGAGATCAGAAAGAGGAGAGGGAGAGGCCCTTTTAAGCTACACTTTCACAAGGATCAACGAAATCAAGAGACCTTCCAAGTAGGACACAAACGGACCGCGAGGTGGATCATGATGGATGTGCCAAGAGTGACCATCGCAGGAGGTGCATGCGAAACAAAGGTTGCGCCAAGAGCGCTCATGGTTAAACAGTTTTATTTGGAGGAGAATTTTTATATGTGGAGATGATTGGCATTCAGAGTAATATGCCAAGACCTTGTGTTGGAGGATGTAACTAAGCCGCATTGTTGAGGCGGTTTGGAGGTTTTAGTGTTGAAGAGATTGCCACCTGAGGTGACTTGTGATCAATGTCTAAAGTATTCTGAGTAGTTCAAGCCTAGAGTTTAAAGTTAACTCGCATTGTGTCATGAAGCATCAATAACCTGAAGGTATTCAAGCAGAATCTTTATCTGCGCTCTGAATCATTGGATAGACAACCAACGATACGCCAAGTTTATCTCAAGAGCTTAAAGTCGTTAGTGGTGGTCCTTGCTTCTTGGCGTTGCCGGGTCCTCTCCAACCCGGTTCCTTCGATAGAGCACATGGCAATGATATAACTCGACGACAAAAACAGCTATTCTTGGTATTTTTGAGACGCGCAAGTGCTCAGACAGTCATAGAGACGTTTCGTGCTTGTTATTTCGGCACTTGTTAAGCTTGAAGCCATTTTTAGATCAGATTCTGAGAGAAACAGAGGTATCAGAAAAGCGGGTCTCTTCATCGGGGAGTCGGTCTTCAACTCCTACGTTCAAGGGTCTAAACGATCCCCAGATTCCCGTCTCCGCGATACATGAGATAAGATTCGGCAATTACGTAGTAGTCTTGGAGTTTAAGAACCAGGATTAAATGTACTTATTATTCGTATATGATAACACTTACGTAGGAGAAGAGAAAAGGAGATGCTAACCTCTTATTCGTCGTCCTATTCATGGTGTGGTTGAGGAAATACAGTTCTACCGATGGTACCCTACCCTACCTGCTGGGCTGCCCGTTCATTGTCGGCTCTTGCCCGCTCAACCTGCAAAGCCAAGATAGCGGCCTTACAGCCTCAGCCTTCTGATACCAAACATCAACTTTGCACATTTGCCAAGCTCTGCCAAGACAATAAACATTTCGTCATCTGCTCTAAAGCTGAATCATTGTCACGGGCTCAAAATACTCATCAATCAATGGCCAGAATCGCTGCTGCAGCCATGCCGTTGCGATATTCCGACCCGACACCAAACAATCGTTCTGATGTTCTAGAACCGGTCTTGGGCTTGTAGCCACCACTGCAAGCACGTTAATCAGTCTCGATTGCTATAATTAAAGTCACATGCCGCGACCATTATCAGGCAATTCTCGCGCTTGTCTATTTGACTACTGAACCCTCACAAAACACCGCATTTTCGTTCCTATCGCTGAAATGGAACCAGTTGGGATCATTCTGCTCGTGCTTTTTCTCGTCATCATCATCATGGGTCCTCTGTACGTCTTCCGCTGTCAAATTGACCTCTGCTAACTGGAAAAGGGCATGCTTCAGGATGAGCGTGCGGAGAGCGGCGTCGGAGAAGATTTTCAATCCGCAGCCTAATCAACTGGACAATGCGCGTCGGAAACTCAGCACCGTTACAACCTCAACGGCCATTCCACAAGCGAATCCCGATCCCACCGCCGACATTGAAGCTCAGACTCCACTCTCCGGGTTCGGTGAATGGTGAGTGCATCCACTTCCGGAGAAGTCATCGGAAGCTCTGTCTCCGCTTTCATGCTTCTCGGCCGGAGCTTGTACGGGCCGCTCCAGGATCTTGCTGACATTCTCAGTCCAATCTGCATAGGTCCTCTTGTTCCAGAACCAGTGCATACCGTCAACGCCGACCCACGTCCGATTCTCGAAAAGGTTTCAGCGGTGACGTCTCACGAGAATCAAGCCAAGCCAGGTCCAAGTGTACAAACGACCGATAAATCAGGCCCAAGTGTACAGACGACGACCGATAAATCCAGTCCAGGTGTTCAAACAATAAACGATGAAGGTGGAGACGACATTATGACGATAAACACGTGCGGGCATTCGTTTCATTCGAAATGCCTTTCTTCTTGGTTCTTGATCGAACGATATGATTGTCCTGTATGCAGGGTGCCGTATTACAAAGGGATGCCACGTCGCGAAACAGCTTTGAGCGTGACACCGTTTTGGTGATCACCGCCATCTTAATTGATCACTAATCTCTAGTTTAAATGCGGTTGGATGTCCAGCCATGTCTCATACAACTGTCAAAGCTTGATGATGCTTACAAGCAGCCTGCAGCAAGGGACGGTTCCTGATTAGTCCAGTTCAGCCACAACAGTCACTTTCAGCATCTCGATGCCGTATCTGAATGTTTCAGTTGTTTGTGGACTTCTGCGGCCCCCTCCGAATAAATTCATTGGCTGTGCTCGTTTCTTCCGGAGTATCTCCTGCGGTTTGATGCAGTCTCCCGTTGTTGGGTGGTTTGAGCGTCACAGCGGAGCAAAAGCTGGTGACAAAGTACGTACCGCCACCATGGCGGATCGGCGATCATCCCGCCCACCCAAGTCTAGATGACTTCATCGCCATTAACAAGGCCTGGATCGAGAATTTTGGTCATGGATCGTCCATAGACATGACAGTTCACCAGCCAGCAATCCAACAGGTGATGCAGGGGGCTTTGTGCCCCATCGTGTTACCAGCGACAGTTTGCTCCGGAAATAATGACCTAGCCCTACCGGAGGCAACATCGTTCCTAGACCATGCATGACGCGCCCTGCGTCATTGGCTCTACGGGCGACTTCCTCCGACTACCAGTACTTTAAATGTTGGAGAATGTTCGTTGCCAATTATATCTGCTTCGCCTCATGACCTTCAATTCTTCCTCATTTACATCAGACATATGTCACCTTGTTTCTTGACATCTGCTGGAAGACTTTCCCTGCGGCTTTCCCTGCGAGTTTCAGTTCTTAGACCATACAGCACGACTACAACCATGACATCGAAACGGAAGAGAACTGGGGCTCATCCGCCGCCTCCAGTACCTGAGATGCCTGATGCTCCCAGGAGAAGCAGTCGAAGAATAAAGGATGCTGCTGAACGGCCAAAGTCAGACACAGATCCGATGAAAGCTGCGGGCCCAAAGAAAACAAAGGCTGTCTGGGATACAGGCGAAGGTGTCGAAGAAGCCATGCGCGAGCTGAGCGAGATGGAACAAAAGTTGCAGACTGCCGTCAGAAAACAGCGTCTAGCAGTTGAGTCCTCAGATCTTCATGTCAAGAAGGAAGCCGCCGACGAACCTGATATCCGACCGAAAATGTCTTCGCCGAACCAGGATACTGTTGTCGCCCGAGGAAACTTGGAAGGAAAGTTAAAAGTTGTCAACTCTGTACCACTGGATGAGTACGACGCCGAACTCGCTGCTAGCGATGTCGCTGATGCCAAAGGTGAAGACGATGGCGTGGACCGAGGTGCCAACAGGCCCCCTCCTGTCAACAGTGAAACTCTTCCTCTACCATGGAAAGGAAGGTTAGGATATGTGAGTTTGGCATTGCGACTTGCAGACATTACTGACTCTCCAGGCTTGCCTAAATACATACTTGCGCAATGCGACTCCTGCTGTCTTTTCCTCGAGGACCTGTCGCATGGCCTCTATTATTGAACACCGACACCCTTTAGCAAACCCTGATGAACCAGAACACCCTACCAAGAATCGACCGGATAAGAACAAACCCGCAGACCACGAACGAGGACTCAAATATGTGCAAGATTTGGGCTTGGCGAATGCAAGAGACATTGTCAAAATGATTCGATGGAATGTCAAGTATGGCATCAAATTCATGAGACTGAGTAGCGAGATGTTTCCCTTTGCAAGTCATCCAGAACATGGTTACAAGCTAGCGCCCTTTGCGTCAGATGTGCTGGCGGAAGCTGGCAAAGTAGCTGGAGAGCTGAATCATCGTGTAACAACACATCCTGGACAATTCACACAGATTGGTTCTCCCCGCAAAGAAGTTGTCGCCGCTGCCGTGCGCGATCTAGATTACCACGATGAGATGCTTACTCTACTCAAACTCCCTGAACAGCTTGACCGCGATGCTGTCATGATCTTGCACATGGGTGGCGTTTATGGCGACAAGCAAGCAACCGTTGACCGGTTCAAAGAGAACTACGCCAAGCTTTCTGACAGCGTCAAGCGACGATTGGTATTGGAGAATGACGATGTCGCATGGAGTGTTCACGATTTGTTACCTGTTTGCGAGGAACTCAACATTCCACTGGTGCTCGACTACCACCATCACAACATCATCTTCGACCCATCGATAAGAGAGGGTTCCCAAGACGTTATAGGCCTTTATGATCGCATCAAAGCTACTTGGACCAAAAAGGGAATCACCCAGAAAATGCACTACAGCGAGCAGACATCCAGTGCAGTCACACCTAGAGATCGCCGCAAGCATTCCGCCAGAGTCAAAAGTCTCCCACCATGTGCCCCCGACATGGATCTAATGATAGAAGCCAAGGATAAAGAGCAAGCTGTTTTTGAACTGATGCGAACTTTTAAACTGCCAGGTTGGGATACTTTTAACAACATTGTACCATATGAACGACCAGATGAATCACGAAAAGCCGTCAAAAAGAAGGCAAAGAAGGGCAAGAAAGCAAACGGCGTCAACGGAGAAGCGGAGGATGACATTGAAGTACCTGAAAAGATTGTTAGCGCTGAAGATTTCGGCATGGGAGGTCCTCAAGCAAGAGTGTATTGGCCTGAAGGTATGGAAGAATGGCTGCGACCGAAGAAGCGAGAGATTAAGAAGGCGAAGGAGGGCAAAGATGGGACGCCTGTGATGAAGCAGGATGGAGATGAAGAATAATTATGTCCATGTCAATTGCATTAAATAGTGTAAATTAATAAGACTGCATGAATGTTCAATTGTGGTGTTGAATTGGTGGTGAATATACAGGGTAGGAGGTCTGAAAAGTTTTCATACCTTCCCAAGTCAACCTGGAAGTTTCAACTTTTCTTCTTCAACAACAAACAATGGCTTCTACAAATTTTGACGGTACAAGCGAAAGCTTTTTGCGATGGTTCAAGTCTTTGTCAGATGCTACATTCTCCGATGCCATTAAAATTGTTGATCTTCGTGATCGCAATGCTGGTCGTGGTATAAGTAGGTGCTCATGCATGCACTCAAAGTCAAGCTAACAAAACAGTCGCTCTCGAGGATATTCCTGCGGAAACAACTCTGTTCACCATCCCGAGAAGAGGAATAATCAATGTTGAAACCTCGGAGCTGCCAAAAAGGATCCCGGATGCTTTTGATCTCGACAAGCCTGAGGACGATGACGCACCGGGATTGGATTCATGGAGTTCGCTTATCCTCATCATGATTTACGAGTATCTTCAAGGCGAAAACTCCAAGTGGAAGCCTTATTTCGATGTTCTTCCTTCGTCATTTGATACGCCCATGTTTTGGTCCGACAGTGAACTTGACCAGCTTCAGGCCAGTCATATGCGACACAAGATCGGCAAGGCTGATGCTGAAAACATGTTCCAAAAGACGCTGCTACCCATTATTCGAAGCAACTCTGAGATTTTCAACGTCGGAAACAAGACTGATGCAGAGCTTATTGAGATTGCCCACCGAATGGGTAGCACCATCATGGCGTATGCTTTCGATCTTGAGAATGATGAGGAGGAAGAGGAGGAGGCTGATGGTTGGGTGGAAGACCGAGATGGAAAGTCGATGATGGGAATGGTACCGATGGCGGATATTCTGAATGCCGACGCCGAGTTCAACGTAGGTTATTTTCTCAATGACTGGCAACGCTAACAGAATAGGCTCACGTCAACCACGAAGAGGAGAGTCTCACCGTGACCAGCTTGAGGCCCATCAAGGCGGGCGAAGAGATTCTCAACTACTATGGCCCTCACCCGAACTCGGAGCTCCTTAGAAGATACGGATACGTTACCGAGAAGCATTCCCGTTACGATGTTGTCGAGATTCCTTGGGACGTTGTCGAGTCGGCTCTGACCGCCAACCTTGGCATCCCTAGTCAAATCTTGGAGCAGATTGTAGGTCAATTGCAATTGACATGACCCAGCTAACCTCAATAGCGCGGCGCTCTTGAAGAGGACGAAGAATTTGAAGATACATTCGTTTTGGAGCGAGAAACAGGCGAGGTCAACTCGGACGGCACCTTTGCTGGGCCTGCTCGATTCGAAAGCATGCCCGAAGATCTCCAAGAACAACTCAAGACATTCCTCAAAGGCATCAAGAAAGCACAACCCGATGCTATCCCCGACAAGCGAAAGAGAGACGAGATCCACCAAGCTGTACTGGCCAAGACACTGGAGGCTCTTGTAGCAAGATACCCGACAAGCATTTCTGAAGACGAAGCTTTACTCAAACAAGACCTCAACCAACGAACTCGCATGGCTATTGCCGTTAGACTTGGAGAGAAGAAGCTACTACAAGAAGCTATCAATGCATCTTCTGGAGACGTTGAGATGACAATGGACGACGAATCTGGACCAGCCAAGCGTACAAAGCGTTGATCCAGCGGGGTTATGTGATAGATCTTGTTTCCTCTCGTCTCATGCAAGAGGTGCAGAAGGCGATTGCGAACCATCCGCAAGGCAACAATTCCAATCAAAATCACAATTATCTACTATTTAAATGATCCATATCTTGCACATATTATTTTCCAACTCTTTCTTCTGATCAGCAACAACATGAAGCTCAAGCTAAAACACCAGCGAGATACTGAAAATGAAGGATTTGAACCTTCAACTTATTTT
>JAAQPG010000456.1:0-21471 GCA_013186905.1 Fusarium udum | reverse complement strand
GGGGTAATTGGAGCCAACGCCGTGCAAGGCCGGCCGGGTGGGGCCGGGTGGGGCCGGTTTGCGGGGGGCAAACACAATTGAAGACCCGTCTGCTACAGTTTGCGCCTTGTTTTCATCGGCCGAATCCTCCCGGTTCTACCGTAGACGTGCCTTGGCTGCTGTTATTTGGCTTCAGCCTCCAGCACGCACCATCATTGCACGTAGGCTGTTTCTCTCAACACTACTCTCTTCCCTGTCATCGGTCAAGGCGACGCTGTCTCCCACTGCTACATGGTCCCTGTTGCTTGACCGGTTAGTTAACTCTCGCTTACTGTGACGAGCGTCAGTTCTGCCGGAAACATGACACTCGTAGAGGTATAATTGGCCAATGTTGTGTGGCAGACGCTGAGTAGAAGATGTAATGACTTTCTAAAGTGCTCATAATGTTTGAAAGACTACATGCCTTTGCGAAAGAGACGGGAGCCACGCCATCAGGTAAGGTATATCTTGTCAAATCTGCGAAAATGGGTAGAGATCGAAACAAATAACAACTATCCTTCTAATCCCATAGACTCAACAATCGAGTCAACATTAGCTCTATCCTTCAGTCCTCAGTCCTCCGAGTCCTAGACATTGATCTCCCGAATCTCAGCTCTCACTTTCTCCAGCTCCTCATACACCGATAGCTGCTCCTCCACCAACCTCCGGATAGCCTGACGATGCTTACCCACTTCGACCTCGGCTGTCTTCAGATGACCCTTTAGCTTGGCCTGCCAACGTCGCAGTTTTCTCTCTAAGTGCCGACGCTTATTTTGAGACTTCAAGTCGGGTGCATTGTTTTCTCTCTTGCACCCAGAGGGGGTGGGCGGTCTTATCCCACAAAGGTCGAGCTGAAGGGCCAAGAGAGTGGTATCGCAGTCGTTGATGACTTCTTGGATATAGCTCGTCTGTTCGTCTTGTGGGTTATAGATGCATTTTATAACCCTGTATTCGTTGTGTTGGCGCACGACCTCTTTGACGATGAGCTTTCTTTTCGAGACGAGATGTTCTTCGCGAGCTTTAAAAACTTTGAGCTTCTCTTTCTTTGCCTGGCGTTCGGCAGCTTCCGCTTGTTTCTGACGTGCAATGGACTCGGACGCGGTAGACAGATGGCGCTTTTTGGCTGGCCTAGACAAGGGCTTGGAACTTGCTTTACGCTTAGCATTTGCTCGCGGCTTGAGATCTGCTCGGGGCCTGAGACGAGGAAGAGCCTTGGGCTCGGCATTTCCTGAGATTGCATTTGCATTAGCAATAGTGGTTTCATCAGTGGCAGCAGCAGTAGTACCAGGACGGAGTATGATTGAGGACTGGACGGTGACCTGTCCAGAAAGTAGAGGTCCATCGCGCTCCGCTTCAGCTGCCACTTGAGGTGACGCGTGTCGCCGATTGATCGGGGTACATCGAATAGTAGTAGCTGCCAACGAAGCCTCAACGCGTCGCGGCGCAATAGTCGAGATAGCGCAAACAATTGTATCTTCAACCGGCGACGTTTCTCGCGCGTCAAGCTCGTGATTCTCCATTCTGGTGGAGGATGCAAGAGGGACATGGTGACAGTGTCCAATACGCTGTACTTATCCATCTTCCCGTTGTTTTGACAAACGCCTCTTGGACGGGGATTTGGCGTTTGTCAACCGTTTGTCAACGGGAAGAGCGTAAGGCATGACGCGCGGTGCTGATACAGTCGTTTGTTGGGGAATAGGTTATGGGGCGAGTGAGGAAGATGTCGGTGGCTATGTGTTGGAGAGTGACAGCAAGCCTGATTGCAAGAGCCGATATTGAAAGAGCATCAGGCAGGCCTTGGGGTTGGTGTTGTAGATAAAGGTTGAAACTTGGTGACTGGCTCCAAGCGACTTCAAAGCATCGACCACTTAAGACAGACTAACCCACCAGAGCGAACCCCCTGCAGCCCAAGCGCCAGCACAAATGAAACGCATCGATGTGCACATTAGAGACGTTTATGCAAAATTGAAGATGCATAACTATTATACAACCCATAACGTCCAAGTTTTTGACCAATAGCCATCATTTCTCAACTACAGGCGCGGTGGCCGGCTCCCCGCTGATCAAATGGATGCAATCTGCCAGTTAAGATGTCGGCATTCTGGCGTAAATGCCTGATGACATTGAGCAATGGTTCAAGTTGAACGAGTGGAGCTGGATTGGGACCCATGATCTAATATATTTGGCAAGAGGACCGGACCTAGAGGAGATGGTTAGTCTGACGGTTGTGACGCGACAAATGCTGCAGGGTTTATTATCGTTGTGTTGTTTGCCTCAAGTTTTCAGGGGATCTGATTACACTATTGGTTGGCTGCTAATCCATACGCCATAACACTAGCCCAGTCACAATCAGTAAGCTGCATTATCAAGGGTACTTATATCTCAGCGATGTCAACGCGTAAAACTAAGTATCTCTGATAATAGCTCTTTGATTGGTTGGACCCCACAATAGCGTATTAGAGGTGCTCTCGCTACACTGAAGTGAGAAGGCAATCTCAACCTCAAATAACAATGACATCTTAATATTTAGTGAAGTGGAAATGTCATGTCTTTTCACACTAGTCATGACATTCATAAATACATGCAGAACATAAGGGCCAAAGACTAGCATACCAAGCTCATAACAGAAGTGCTCTCCTGCATCCAAGCTGTGAAGATGCATGGCTGGGAGTAGGAATCCGCACTAGCAGGCCAAATCGGTCAGCGGAGAGACAAAGAGCTGAACTTGCTTCACAAAAAGGCTGCCTCAATGTGTCTCCCGTAAAATGGATGATGTTTCTGAAGCTCAGACCCATGGCACTCTTCAGCCGACTCATGAGAATGTTAAGTCCTCCATGCAGTTCACGTGCAGAAAATCAGGATCAACAGAGGAAACGAGCGAGATAAAGTCCTGACCCCACCCTTGAAGTAGCAAAGGCGAGAGAGGACACGACCTCACATCCTCCCTGGAGATACATAGTCTCAGCCAATTCTATTGCTTGGCTTTTTGCAAAAGGTCTTTTGCTCTCAGTGCAGTTACCATCGCTCCGTGGCACATACACGTTGGAAGCGATGGCATCAAATCAGAGTATAGCAGCACTTCAAGCAGTCTTGCTGTAGTATATCCTATTTTCCGCTGACTAAACTATCTTCTTTTTCGTCTTCTCCCTGGCATCATATCGCTTTTGTATTATGCCTGCTTCTACAAGCATTTATATTAGCCTAGCATAAGTTTTGTCATTCCAATGGCTGGACCATGTAATGGCTTGCAGAAAATATACTGGCCAAACTTCAAAGCCTCAGACGTATTAACGCCAACATAGGATCCCTATCATTGACTCATTGTACGCTGTTTAGACTTCACTGACTCACTACTGCGCGGATAGCTTAACATGAGCACCTTCTTCTGGATAACATGCGTCCACTTCTCCCGCTCTACTGCGTCGAAATTTAACTAGCGTTCAGACTACAGATGGCATCCATTTCCCTGCAGTTTCTAGGGCTCAAGGCTCTTCTGTTCACACAAGCAGATCTCAATACCATTGGCTTCAATATGACCTCCCCTCTTCAGCTTACCATCGTTCTCTCTGCTATCGCGCAGGTGGGCGCTTTGCTAGAAGCCGACTCGGTGTCGCTCGTAGGGATATACAAACACGCCGCCACTTCTAGTGAGAAGGCATAGGACAGCTAAAGCACCAAGAAAGCAATATATCTCCCCTGGAAGAGCAGAGGCTATTGGAAGCGGGAGAGTTGTTACAGACAAGCTACGCAACCATCAACCAATTTTGGTCTACAAGCAGAAAGACAGAGTTTTCTTCGGTTATTGCAACATACTAGACCAATGTTTTACGCCGCTTGAAATCTCTTACTGTCACCATTCAACCCGGCGAGAAGGTTGCCGTTGTTGGTGGCTCAGGTGTTGGCAAATCATCCCTAGTTCTGAGTCTGTTAGGTATGATGGAGGTTTCCACTGGTTCTATCACGATTGATGGGCTTGACTTATCGACAGTACAGCCGTCTACCCTACGCCATGCGTTCGCGCTGGATACCAAACAACCTCTCATTCTTTCCAGGACGTTACGACAGACACAATCTAACGCCCTGCCTTCTTGTGACCCGGGATGGAACGACAACCGTGTCCAAGTCGACCTTTCAGTGCATATCCAGTTCCTGTCCCCTATCCGACGCGCCAAATGCGTGGTGCTTCGTATGATTCCAATATGGGGCGAGGTTACCATCCGCAAAGGTTGACTAAACTATATCCAATCCCTCATTTCTTGTCTAGTTCGTTGTCATGCGTTCTATGGGACTATAAGAACTCTGCCTCAGCCGTGGCGCAACCTCCAGGCACTCAACCAAGACTTTCCAAAGTTCTAGGCCAGAGATCAAGAAGACGTCAATGGACATTTCATAATAAAGCAATTGCCCAACGTCACTGCTTAGCCACCCAGCAAACAATCCCTACTTTACATGCAATGCAGGATTTGAGATATGACTGACCAATAGTGATAAAGAAAATTACTGGTACGAGATGTCGTGAAAGAAGATACATATAACAGAAATGCTCTGCTTGTTGCAGGACAAAGCGTCAAACAAAGACGCACAGACATACTCTTCCTTCACTGAAGTCTTATTTGTAGCAGGCCTTTATTCTCTTTTTTTCTTATTACATTCACAACTAAGTGTATTCACGTCACCCTGCGAGTCACATATTTGCCTTTATTGCCAACTTTGTATAAGTACTGAGTTTACATCCCCTTACTGATACTTGCCCCTAACCCCAGACGCTCAAGCCTTCAACTTCTGCTCTCGCTCTTTCTTATTACTGGCGTATGAAGCTTGGTTCTTTTGCCTCACTCACGACAGACTTGCAAAGTGCTATTGTCAACTTCAGCACCAGCATATCACCCCAAGTCTCCATCATGCCATCATCCGATACAACCCCCTATCTGAGCAATGAGGAAGTTCTCTCATATAGAGAGGGTGTCCGGCGGTTTCAGCGCTTCTGGATTAAGCTCCAGAGTAGCAACAGCCAACTTAAATTTTCCCGCACTATTAGCAGAGAAGATCTACTTGATGTTGTACTCCGGGATCCAACACACCAATATTACATCCACTACGCCTGCGCTGTAGCGCCGCTGAGTGATGAATGTAATAACGAATCTGAAAAGGATCAGGCTATTTTCAAGAGATGGCTCACAATCAAGACAAGCTTCCCCATGATATGGAGATGGACTAAAAAGAGAATCGATCTACTGACTGGGTTCTATTTCGGCAACCACCAAGATTCCTCCACAAGTAGCCCTGGACACTTTGAGAACATAGATCCTAGAGACCGCCTGCTTTTCAACCAGCGCACCCCAACTGCATCATCGCAGGCGTTGACGTTCTCGAACGGGAATTCCGGAGAGCCTGCCGAGATGGACAATGCCGATGTCGACTCCGCTTTGGTTACCTCGGATGCTGAAATGAGCCAGAATGCTGGAGGTATGTGGAACTACGTGAAGGGGTTGTTCAACTGGTTCTAGAGATTGGAGGAGAAGTACAGCATGATGAACGACTGTGAGTCTAAAAGATTGAGGAATTTGGTTATTAGAGTGAGGAGTTCGGCTTATGAAAATATTGATGTTAAATGGACAATGGGTAGAGGACATGGATATTCCCTTTTCTGTATTTCTGAGCTTTCTTGGAGTTGACCGTGTTGAGGTCTATTTAGAATGGGATATTGCATTTAAAGGCTGTGATAACAAATTCGATGAATGCCACAGAGGACACTATAGTGATGTATATATGGTTTTCATGGCTCACTTCCTGTATAATAAGATCTCGCCTTTATGGCGATGACGTGCTTTCTTGAGAGTTGATAGAACTTCTATCTTGTGCGTTCGTAACATAAGACCTAGCTGCTCACTCATACCTACGAGCCTTGGCGTCCAACTTGACCCTTGACAATCTCGCGCTCTCGCTTGGCCTCGATAAGTCCGTTTACCTTTTGGCACATAATTAAGGTAGCAGTGTCTCTTCTGGTGAGTCAGAAGGTCTGGTCGATCGCTTCAGTCTCGATGTGATGACATGGTAGATGGGGAGTGATGCTGGCCAAGGGGCCCTCTGGTGAAAACAGTAGTAATGAAAATACCGCGAGAGCAAACAAATGCTTCACATAATGGCCTGAAACCTCCAGCTTCTGGGTCTGGTAAGGCCTTCCTTACTGAAAGACCCACCACCCAAGTAGGTTCACATGCTGCCAAATCTCCGAAAGTCGAAACACACAGCTATCTACCAGTTTGTGTAAGATAGAAATGACAACCCTACAATCTAAGAATTTGCATATGCAGTTATTTACTGTATGGAGTATCATGTGACAGCCTGAGACTACAGCTTGTGACACCAGGGTCTTTTTGAAAGCTGGAGTTTCTGAGGGGACTATCATCTGCCTCCTGTTATGATAGCCATACGTGAAGTTGAGCCCCGGAACTCAGCTTGAAAGGTTCCGAGTGGGACATTGACCTCATGTCTTGAACCGCAGTAGATAGCTACACGCAAATCCCCCAAGACTCATTTGCTCACAACCTTGATAAATGACCTTGTTATTTTCTCGATGTATGCGTCGAATAGACAGACAACACCAGCCTTTGAATTTCTTACCCAAAATGTGATCTCTGATATAACAGGCCTGGGCTCTTCGCTCTAACCCCTTCAGGAACGCCCCTCTAGACATATCAAGGTAATCATGACCCAGACTCTACTCTACCCATTTACAAGGGGAAATGGGAGTCTTTGACTGTTTCTTATACTTCTAGAGTCATTGAGCCTTGCCTTATAGCAATTGGCAAGATCAAAGGGAGCTAAAATGTGTTTTTTATGTTGACTGGCATGTATAGTGGCTGTGATTGTCAGTTCTAGCCGTTGATTGACGTCTGCACCATGGAAAAATAGGCTGGACCAGAAGTGTTACTCATAGTCAATATCTATATACAAAGAATGGACGGTGTAAGTCATTTGACCGGGTATCGGTGTCATTCACTGGGTCCGTCCAGGTCCACCTATCCTATGATGTTTGAGCATTGAATGAAAATCGGGCGCCTTGTGACTTTGTGCTATGGCTAAGTTCTGTGTGCTGATTTCAAATCTCAGCCACAGGCCTTTGTCTTCAATCAGACTGTGAAGAAGGTGTCTGCAACGTGCTGTTTGCGCCTAAGGGATCAAAGCCACCTTATGTACTGATGACATTCAATGACTGCAGGGTGCATAAAAGAACACACAATGTTAATGTTAATGAAGAGTATCTGAATCAATTACCTATAAAACACAGAAATATCCACGTTTAACAATATCTCATTCTCTATTCTTTTAGCACCATCCTTTCTCTTCAATCTTACCGTCAACTTGATCAGACCAAAACATGCCTTACAAACGTGTCTGTCCCTATATTCGAGGCTGCCAGCTCGAATACTTCTACTGCACTAACAAACCCCTTGGATCTGATATCCTCAAGTGCTTCACTGGGGATGACATCTCGTTGATGGTGCTCTGCAAGCGCCTAGTCGGTGCAAGGCCTATCCCACATCTGTCTGTTAACTGGGCCGAGAACATCGTATCTCTAAAAGCTACTCTTCACTGGTGGAGAAGGGCTATGGAGTCCCAAGGCTATAAGATTGAGTGTGACTTGCATGACATCGATTACGAACACATCTACTCTCTTGACGAATTCTTGGACAAGAATCCACCGACAAAACCACTCTGAAGCCTCCATGACGATCCTGAGGAGCACGCATCCCATTCTGATTGCCCTTGACTCCTAGTCCATATGTAAGGAATTGAATTGTTAGAATCAGACGAGGTTTTACTTACCTGGCAAGTATTCTCCCTGAGGAATGTTGACAACAAATGACTGATAAAGGAAGGGAGAAAAAGGCTCTGGAATCGAGAAAACACCGCGGTGTTCTTAATCTTAGCACCCTGATAGCGCGCGAGTGACAGAGAGACGGCTTTAAGAGCCTTCTTGCAGCATGGAATGTTTCTTGTTGTTCAAAGGAGTCTGATTCCTGTAGGAGAGGGGAATTTAGATGCTGGGCTGGAGTGATGCAGAGCATATATGCGAATGAGGAAAAGGGTCAATAAATCAGAAAAGAAGAATTTACTGTATGAATCATAACATTACGGTGCACCTCTAATCAAGTTCTTCTTTATTTTAGCAGACTTGAAGCAAAAAGGCGGACGTACTGAATGATTTCCGGAAGGTCTCTTCAAGGGATCAATGTGATTAACTACACCTGCTGTAGTCTGAAGCTGGAGAGAAGGAGAGCGATTTCATCAGTAACCCTAATCATTCTCATCGCTTCCATTGCGTCAAGAGACGCTTAGTGATGACATCCTCCAGATAAGCCATAAAAGCTCTGTGAGTCTAACCCTGAATCCTACACCACTTCAGTCACTTCTTATCCTTAACGCGCTCTTCTTCATATCCATCCCCAGTATTCACATGCTCTCTGGCCACCAATCTGCCCGAGCCCTGCTTCTTTAAAGCGACGAACGAGTTCCAGCTTCCGTCAGTACCGCTCACTCCGCCGCGGCGCCAAGCCTGGCACTCAGCTTCCTGATCCTGCAGCCGTTTCTACAAGAGTCAGCACCCATGAGTATACCTCCACATCGGCACTGTCACATACTTACGAGATTCTCAAGCGACATGATACCTCCGAATGATCGCCGCTGCTAGTGGCGCGTTAAAGTTGATTCGACTTTGGCTTCGTCATCGCGTGTGGATGCTGCATCGCCTTTGCCAGGAGTTGAGGTCGCCATGGTCACGCGCTTGTCTGGAGGCTGAAGCGTTAGGATTTCATTGGTGAGCTGCTATCTCATGTACCGTTGAGAAGATGGCCTTGTTGCAATGTTTATGCAGAAAGATTCTCCAGAGATTGGGTTGTTTGTTTATTGATTGTTGCGCTGTAAACAGTACAGCCCTCTCTGAGCGGTCAGATTGAACCCACTACAAGAATTAGGTAGCTTGATAAGGTCAGCCTGACCGCCACCTTGAATTGAAGAAAACAAGACTCTTTCAATCCAAGCTAGAATGCTCCTCGTGACCAATCTACGCTTTGTACAACGTTGATTGTTTGCCTCTAGGCAATAATGGTGTGACACATGATATCACGTGATATTTGTTCATGCCACTGGCAAAGACCGCCAGTCAACTATTGCAAATGCGCGCTCAGGCAAACACTCTGCGCCCCTCATCAAGGTGATCTAAATAGCTAAAACGGCTAGAGATCTTGTTCCTAAAGCGACTTTTTTCCTTAGTGTTTTATTCATCATGTTTGTCTCTTTATTTGAACTGCGCTTTCTAGTCTCGAGATGTCCCAAGAAAGACTGTTTGGATGGGTCATACCCAGTCTGTTCAGTTCAAGGCTCGTTTGAATCAGGAACAAACTGACTGAAGCAAACTTGTTTGAACAGTTAAACATGTTCCTTGTTGGTATTGCTATACAAATAGAAAGAAGCGTTCAGCATAGCTGATTCTGTCACCGTATCCTCTTGACAAATACCCGGTCTTTTGCATGGCAGAACTGGCAAAGAAAGCAGCGACCATAACCATTCAAGCTGCTCCATACTCACTTCAATATCGAGATACACCCTCGTCGCAAAGAAGTTACCAAGATGTCCGACAGTCACAAGAACAAGAGCAAAACAACGGCCGAAAGACACAATGAACATCAGCCCTCAATCAGACCTTATGACGCTCAAATGCGGACAACACGCGCTTACCCTCATCAACCTAACCAAGACGACACTCCCTCTTCAGTAGGTCGCTGTTCTCCCACCAGTGCGCAGCAAGACGAAAAGCACTGGAAGCCCAAGCACAACAGCCGCTTAGTCGACCCCAACCCGTCTCAGTTTATCAAGCCAAGAAAGCCTCACGTGACGGCAAACAAGACTCAGTTCACTGATCCGCCTGAGTTCCTGGAGCACAAGCCTATCAACGACGAGGCGAAGCCAGCTCCAAGACTCAGTGCATCACGGTTCATCTTATCGGATGAGCCCACTGACAAGTTGAAGACAACCCAAAAGCTATTCCGTCTTCAAGAGAAGAGTAAAGGGGATCAGGATTAGATTATTGCTACTTCATGTGAGTGCTGGGAAGTGTTGGACACAGTCCAGGCCTCATTCGATGGTTTGTGAGATGAAGCAAGAACCATTGGATGCTGATCACGGATACATGTGTCAAGTGCAGTCAGTAATACGGGAGTTATATCAATGTCAACTATCAAACACTTTATACTTTTGAGTAGCGATAAACTAGTGAATAGAAAAAGTCGCGGCACTGAGAAGAGGTCTTAACAGGCTGTCTGCTCGGGAGGTGACCTAGTATCTATCCTTGCTTTACAGAACTGTCACTACAGGGCTGCAGATTACTGTCCAGTTTGTGTTAATGATATCCAGTCGACATTAGGCCTTTGATGCCTCATATCTAAGTGATCAGGCTACAAGATACCAGTGGTGATCATGCATGGTGAATCCAGTGATATGGTCAATGGCGCTCGCCACTAAGCAGAGTTTAGGTTGAATTCTGGAGCACCACCTTTCGTATGTCTCGATTACAAGGGCTACGGTATATTTGCGGAGGTTTTTACGTTTGTGGAGATGCCTGGCCTTGCTCCTATGCCCTCGGTAATTTTATAAATTTCGACATTTCATTTTCAGGTTTGATCAAAAGGCTTAGAAGAAGTAATGAGCCGTTAAGAATATGTACCATTACTTACATTAGTTAGTATGTGGAGTATTCTTCGGCGATTGGAACCCGGACTGGAATAGATAACCGACTGATACATGTAGTCAAATAAATCAACGTCGCCACTTCCTCGCAACACATCGTGGGGATCAGTATTCCAGCACGACTCCACTTATTCATGCCGCGAACACTTACAGCCTCAAGCTAGAAGTTGGAAAACAAGCGAACTGGAGATATGAACCATTGATGATTGGTTCGACTATACATCAGGGTGGAAGCATAGCTTAGAAGCTCGCCCAGGTTCTGTAACTCTTCTGTCGGATGAAGAGGGATGGGCCTAGGCCGAATCAACAGCCACAAGCTGTTGGCGTAGGTGTTTCAGTGAAGGTGGCAGTCACAGACTCTAGTCCATGAATGAGAGGGTCGGGAAACCAGTGTTCTGTGTCGCTCCATGTCGAGTCTGTTTTATAGGTGATGAGGCACTTGGCGCCGTGGTTGTGTACGCGACAATGGCCAGCAATAAGCGATTCTACCTAAAGCCTCCTAAAGGCGCTTTTAGTTGATTGTTTATGATATCTTACTCTAGTTTGTTCGTACTACTGCTTGATCAGCAGGAATGGTCTTTGTCTGCTACTCAATATTTTCCGATAATTGTTCAAGTTTATCACAAATTGACAGTGATGCAGGGCAATGAGTTCATTGGACATATCCGTTAGTATGTGTCCTTTAACTTTAGGTTAGGGCCGAAGCCTCTTTTGAGACTTGTGGCTGAGAGCTTATCCCAGCAGACAGAACTTAGCCTCTTTTGAACTCTTTAAGTTCTCTGCAGTGATATGAGCGCCCGGCCATAAGCCAATGCTGCAAAAGGTCATCTGGAATGAGGTTCAGTATTAAATCAAAAACTTAATGCTCACTCAAGTCATACTTGATCACAGTGATTGTAACGTCAAAAATGATAACCTCAACCGGCAGCGTTGAACCAATGACGACTTCGCCATGGGGAATGTGGACAACGAGCAGTGGCCCTTCTAACCCGGATGGTTATCCTCCCATAAGCCCATGAACTCTTGAGGACGCCATAGCCTACGCTGGATCCCTCGATATAGCCAGTTTTGGGGGCGCTTCTTATGAGCTGTCTGTTACTGGACAGCATGACTTATCAAAGATCTAGATGAGCCCCTGAGAAAGCTGGATCCATCCTTCAATGGACCAAGCCTTTCAGCAACCTGGTCTGCGTGTAAGGCCAACAGTCGCCCGAGGAGGAGGATGGGCCCATGGATACTTGTTACCATTCTCTCATGGTTCTCCCACGAGTATCATCAACGTCCACTACAGGGTGTGTCAATGGTAATAAGAACGCGCTTATCACTGCTAATAAGCTTGGGAAGATAGTATCATTGAGTTAGGTAACTTTACTGAGTAGCTTAAGCTTCTCCTTGTACTTGGCAGTTTTGATAAAGAAGTTGGTCAGACTTTCGAGATCCCTACGAAAACTGTACTCCAGGGGCATGTTGCTCTTGACATCGAAGAATTTAAGGGTTTCGCCTGATGCGAACTACTCCTCGTCCTTGAGACCTGGAAGTCTCTGGCTATCGAGCTCAATAGTATTAGAAGGCAATAGACATTGTCAAGGTGCCTCCGAGCTCCATGTGGCAGGTTTATGAAAATGTTGATGCGGTCTGTGAGCAGCCCAGCATACCCTCAAAAACGCATACCAGGTTGGGGATCTCCAGTGCTAACATAGAATCGATACATAATAGATGGGCTGCATAAAGGTTCTAAAAGCTCAGTAAAGCTAGCAGCATTAGAATCGATCACTCTGGTGACTTTTCATCGTGTAGTTCTCCTTCAAGATACTGATAGGAGATATGGCCATGTCATGAAGCTGCTCATTCAGAGATCAACTCAATATCAGGTCCCTCACAGCAGATGTCAGCCTATGGCTTTGTAGGAGCTGGGATGGCCGAGTCCCTGGAACTGAGAGAGTCTGGCTTACAGCGAGTGCCATGCATTCAATTCTCCTTGCACTGCATCAATAGTGAAGCACCCATACAAATTCAAGTCTGTCCTGTAGGATACTGCGACTCATGTCATCCTGCCTACAATGTCTGACTCAGCATGGGACTGCTTACCCTCATCAACCTCCCGTCGTAGACTAACTTTAGGGTAGGGCCTCTGAGAACTCCCTCTCCTCACACGGTGGATGAAGGCACGATCAGAGTGCATGAGATCGAACTTGACCCAGGCCTCTCTGCAATGGTGGTGGTATCAAAGAAATGTCAGAATAAGCAGTTGATGTGACTGTTGAGTGTACCGAGGCGACAAATTTGATCGAAGAAGTAAGGCTGGGGTTTTAAAAGAGGCTTCAGCCCGTGTTCGAGGAATGGCAACGCAGGCAGAGCTTGTGCCAACTAGCGGAATTATTGTCATCATGGAAAAGGGCGGGTAAGAGCTGTTTTTGAGGTGGAGTCGATCGTGACGCAGAATGGTGATGAGAGATGTGATGTTGAACGAACGTGGAGCAGAAGTCTCCTGGGCGTAATCATCCGCGTTGGCCAAGATGGCTCGAGAGCGTCATCTCAGTGGTTGCGGGGGAAGCCCCAACATTCTATCGTTATCGTCACCTTAACACCTTATTAGGCTTAACATCCACCGTCCTATCGCTTCTCATCGACTCTGACTTGCCTTCCATACCCGCGTTGAGCCGCAAGATCAAGAGAGTTGCGTGAGTTAACAACAGAAGAAAGAGCAGGCCTGTTGAAGGGGGAGTGCCCTTTTGGGGTGGTGCGATGGAAATGTGCATGTGAAGAGGTTGTGAGGGAGTGTTATTCTGAGTTGATGGTCCTTCCAGCTGATGGCTCACATCACACGGCTCACACACGTGAGGGAGAGTGGGATGGAGATGAATGTTGAGAACGTGAGTTTGAGTTGGACGCGATCTTACCAAGAGCAAAATAAGAACACACAGCAGAATGAGTTGCCAGTCATTGGTTGCGAATCCGTTAAGGAACTTCTTATGGCCTCAAGCTTGATCAACTGACTTCCAAGGTGTAAATTTAGTGATAACATGTCCTTGAGCTTTGGTCTATGCACTTCCAATATCCATTGGCAATGCATGATGCTGGTTGACTTTGACTAGATGTTGACATTGAAAAACTGTCCTACTCTTTTTCCTGACCTCGTCTTTGAGGCAGATGTATTATGGGCTTCGCCCTAATCGTTAATAAAGCCGCATTTCCTGGAATTATAGTGCTCTTTCACTTTTCATGAGTCCTTGTTCGTCAAGTCTGAGGTCCAGCAAAGGAGAATTGCAAGTAAGTCGCTTAGTCTGTCCATCCTGGTCAATGCTCACCACGTTCCAAACTTGCATTTCTTTTGTTAGGTTCTGTATATCTTTCATCTTTTGAGCTTGATATCGAGGGTAGTGTCACTCATTAGTAGCGTTTGATCAACCATGCTCACCTCAAGCGCCACGACGTTATGGGTATTGACAAGTTAGTCACCACTCTAGTTATCTAATTCCCGTGGCGAAATACATGTATAAACCTTGACCGCACTAGCAAGTTTGATCATCCGACTCAACTCGAATACTCTCACATTCTAAGCAACAAGCTACTCTCACTTTGCGTTCAACACCATGCTTCAACCTCAGCCTCAGCCGCGACTAGAGCCGATCAGGGCATTTCTCCATCGTTTCAGCCGCCCCCTTCTCTTCAATTGGTTCGGCTTCCAAGCATTTTGTGTACAGGATATCAATCTATGCTCTGTCAGATAATTGTCATTAGGGATAACGGTGAGGCTTGAATATGTGCTAATATTGAAGCTGTGTGCATGTGGACTGGCTTTATGTCCGATTTGTCATTGTTGAATGTGACATCTTGCAAATACTTCGGGATGACCTTCTCCATATCGTGGGGATGAGTGCGTTGTTCCTCGTTGCTTGAGGCAAGCGCCACGGCTCCATCATGCAAGCCATATCTCTTGTCCATAAAGTCGCGCAGCTGAACGTGAAGGGCATGGAGAAGTTATATCCCTGGATAGCCAAGACTTGATCTTCCACAATTACACCTGGCGGTAGAGCGACCCTTGTCTTTCCCTCTTGCGATAGTCTAAGATGAAGTGCGGACGGGCTATAGTATGCTACATGACATGTGTGAGCACCCAAAACGCTAGCCCGCTACGACATAGACAATGCTATAGGTAGCTCAATTGCGCACCGTAAACTGAATCTACTTGCCTTGCCATTACTGACCGAGTGATCTTGAAAACTCGCATGCATTTCACTCTCTGGTCCAACTTTGGCATCTTGGCAATAGTTTTCAGACCCAACGCCGCAAGTCTTGTCTTATCTTGAGAATGGCTTATGGGCATGGTGCTAACCAGCCTTAGACACCAACAGAAGATATTTGCAATAGGCAGATCGTGCAATTTTCAGCCCCTTATAAACACCCCAGATGAGACTGAACTTACTAAAAACTGCGCATCGTCATTGCCGGAATCATGCCTTGGCATTAGAATCAAAATTCTACAGTCTCAGTCACGCCATGGTTCTACAATTTCTCCTTAAAATTTAACATTTAATTAATGCCTTAGGTTGCCTCTCTACATTTGACATCTCCCAACCTTCAAGAAGTGACAACAATCGACCAAGGCCGTCTCTTCCGAACCACCCACTCCGAGAAAACGGTGATGGCATGAAGAAGATAGTGTTATAAAGCTTGACGGTAAGTATCATTTCTCCTTCTGACTCCGCATTCTCCAGCCGTTAAGGGATGTACGATTCTGCTAACTGTGCACGTGCTGCTGATGTCATAGTGCTAAAATGAACCTTGGCCACAGCAATGACAACAACATAACATCTCGCAATACACATGCAGATGGGTGCGGGCCTCTTGCCAAACATCAACAGCCCGCCTGCATTTACGCAGTTGAAGCCAAAGCCCCCAGGGCATTTCATGCCTGGCGACAACAACAACAACAAACATCACATATCTCAACCAACAGTGGAACGGATCCAACTGGCTTCCTGCTGACGTTCGCGCTGGACTTGCATCTGTCGGCTGCTCCCAGCCCTCGCGCAAGATCGCGAGCTCCCTCACCAACATCGCCGAACCACTTCTTCGCCATCAGATCGACCTCCAATCGGTTTAGCTACCCGACGGAGTGCTTCGAGCCGCTGTCACGAACGATCAAACGAAACGCTCTCGTCAAGGCGCACCGCAGCCACCGTTGCATCTGACAGGCGCCACTGCTACAGCTGTTCTCAAGGCACTGACGTCTGAGCATCGAGACCCTTTTCCTGTACTCAATCCAACGCTGAATCAGCTGGATTCTTTGCGAATACCTTAAACGGCCGAGACTCAGATCTTGGATCGTCGTCCCCCGAGACCGACGCCTTCCACGAAGCACCCTCGAGCCCTGCCTTTTCCATCTCACCCATGCCAGGCACCAACGACATGACTCAGGAGGGCGTTTCCACCAGGAGCACCACCAGGAAACGTAAACATGACGAGTTCAAAAATGGACGTAAACTAGTGCTGGGAAACCTTACGCGGAATGATTAGGAATTTCTCCGCGATCGTGCCTCATCTAAGTTCCAAGCTGCTTGGAGAGTTTACCAAGCCGCCAAAAGCAGAGTCCACAACCTCATGATCGTCAAGCGCCGGGACGAGGAACATGAGGCAGCCAAGAAGACCTACTGTCGGGTCTTGCGCGACGAAGTCGAGGCCGAGTTTCCGGTTGGTGAGCGACGCCGACATTCCATCACGGGCATACAAGGCATCAATGCACACAATCTTCTCGACAACACCGAACACCACGTAATGAACGCCATTTCCTCTGTGGACGACCTTGCAGCTCAACTCGATGAATCCAGACATAAAGAAGCTGAGGCTGAAGCTGCGTTCCGGTTTCTTCAAGTCGAACTGGGCTCCCTGGATCGTCTCTGGCCTGCCAAGATGCATATCGATGAGTTCCGCCAGAGTGGGGCCGAGGAGAAGCGCCTGGAGCAGCAGTTGGAGGAACTTCAGCGTCAGCTGCAACTCCAGCGCCAGGCGACTTGTGAAAAACGGGAGAAAGCCAACGAGAGTATCAAGCTTCAGCATAATGAGAAGTGGGATGAGCTGTTGGACAAGTTGAAGAGGGACCATGGACTTTAGGACCGTGATGAATAAAATGCAACGCTTCAGTACAAAAGTTTTGTGTTAGCATAGTTTCAGAGAATAGCCTGTCGAGGATTCTGTCAATGTAGATGGTGTACTTATCTCCAGTACTGAAAAGAAAAAGAAAGTTGCACGCGCGCATGATAACTAATAAGCCAACTATGTATTTTGATCAGTAAGTGACTGCACTGCATTACTGTAGGGTTTTACGTTTAGTGCATATTGGTTCGTCTTGGCCTTATCTTTAATGTTTATATGCCAATTGATCGGGAACTCATTGATGGTCATTCGATGTAGTAGCCTTGTATTTCTGTCCACAGGCCCAAGCTTGCTGACTCTGTTATGTAATGCCAGCATTGCGATAGCGATGGCGCTGTGGCTTAGTACAGATGTAATTGGTGCGACTGACGATAATCAAGCTTGCACTTATTCCCAGGTTATAGTCCGCCAATTATCGTCAGTCGGGCCAATTAGGTCCAAGCTACAGCAAGCACCGCCACTTACAGCTCATAAACACCAACTTCAGAACCGGTTTAATATAACTCCTCCAGCCTCTTTAAGAGACTCCAGGACTGCAATGAGTTAAGTTTTATAGCGTTATGCATTTTTGTTACTGGATGCTATAAACTCAAGACCATGCTTATGCGACTATGGAAAGACATGGTCGGCAAGCGTGTTGACCGTGTAATATTCCACTGATAAGACGGAGACGCCCAAGAGGAAGAGATTCTCGCAACACACCTTCAATTCTGATAATTTCGTCTCTGGCTTCTAAGAGATCCTTGGGAATTTTGACGACATGGTTTCTGCTGGGAGCTCCAGGACAGGTGTATCGTTTGGCTTCAAGCAATATACTAATGGGAGTCTGCCATGTAATCTTAAGTCTTCATATCTGTGATTATGATCAGAAAGTCTTACCTTGAGCTCGTGCTGCTAAACCTACACATTGAATTCGACCCGAAACGACAGGCAGAAACTAACCGTCTTTAGTAATACATTTCAGTCCGTATTAGAGGCTCCCGATTAGGTCGAAAACTAGCTGCAACGTTCCCTTGACTTGTCGCAAAGAGCTGGGCATAACTGTCAAAACCATTTGCCTCGGCCGGTATCTCATCCTGCATGTCTGTTGGCTCGTCATCGCTGTTCGAGGATTACAGCGATCTGATGTATCAACTGAACCCGATGCAGCTAGACGAGTTACTACGGTGCAAGAATGGGGCCACCATTGTAGATCAAAGTGGACGGGAGAGAGTCCAAGCCAGCTCCCAAGGCTGCGGGAAAAGAGACAAAGCCGCCTATCAATGATCCAAGAGGGAGACTGAGAAAGTTTCCTGATTCACTGTCGAGGAGCAGCATTCCACCAACCCGTATCATTCTGTCAGCGATGCCCCCTTTGCCAACCAGCTCACTCACAGCTTTGGTGACTCCAGCGCATCTGCGGTGCTGAAAGATACGTCTTCTGGTGTTGCAGATCCGTCGTCATTGGCTGCTAATTCGGCCTCCCTCAAGTATGTTTCTTGATATTGTGTTCGAAGATTCTCGTTTGCTACCATCTTTGCTTGGTGCTACGTATGAGAACTGCTCGGGCCATAAGAGGACTATTTCCTACGTCGTCAGCGCTGACGGGTTAGTAACATAGGAGTTCTATAATTAGGACTCTTGATCTGCCAGAAGCAGCAGAGCTTGTTTCCAAGTTAGACAAAATCACAAAGTCGTATTTCAACGACCTAAACTCTCTACACACCCTTGTAACGTGATGGATGGATTGTGGGGGAGCCACCAACTCGGAATATACAGTGGTTCATTAGCTGGTAGCAAAAGAAGCCAATACAGTGTTCGTGTCCTTCATGCATCTAACAGTGATTGTCAAGGTGAGGCCGATGACGATATTGATGAGAAGAGCGAGTCACATACAGCTTACAGCGCGCATTGGCCAACAGGAATTTAGCTATTACTGCTGAAAGTCTTTAGCAGCTTTACCAAAACAATGACCAGATTTGTCCTGATAGACCTGACTGGCCAGGTGGTAAAGTAGTTCTTATGTGGTGGAATAGTTGAATCCATCGATCCTCCAATCAGGCCAAGCAAAAAGAAAGCACTCCTCCTAGGAGATGGGTTCTGCAGAATCTGTACAAGTCAGTGTTGGAGCCGCTGTCAGTAGTGCTGGAGGGAGGCTGGGTTCCGTCGTTCAAGTGGTGATGTTGGGTTTGACCTCGCGTGCTTTAAATCAACGCCGCTTCAGTTTCAACTCCGGCGTTGCTACCCAACCCTTACCAAGAGAACCAGGGCTAGCAACTTAGGACCCGATCATTAACACTCTTCCTACTCGTGACTCGCACCTTGTCGTCTTTTGAGCGTGATATGTCTGCTGTGGTTTTCGTTGGTCGCATTTCAGGATCTATTGGCTGAGTCGCTTGAACGAGATAGTGTCATGCAAATGAGATGCTTTCCATAGGCAATTAGCGCTCATGAACATGGTCGGAAGCTTCACGGGTTCACTGTAAGCGTTGTATGTGGAGACTGGATAAGGGTGAAGGAGTACCGGGGACGCCGCGTGCTCAACTGAGCCTCTGTGACGTGGCGCTGCGCTACTCATCCCCTTTATTCCAACTCTTTATGCCAAACTTCTATACATGTACTCAAAAACGCCTCTTGTGCCCATTTTCCTTCGCAAAGGTTTGAAGCTCAGCCCTCCAGGAGCTAAAGCATTCTATCATCACCGGCAAACCGGGGACCACTCACGGTAGTAGAGTCTGAAATGGGCGCAAGTGCGTTTCACCCTGTCATAGATGTCTACCAAATTCCACAAGCGCTATGCTAGTCAGTTGGAAGGTAGCGTGCAGAGAAACTCAGATATCACAAAACGGCCATCCTCCCACGCTGCTACCTAGTTTCAGAGGATATTCCTTCACAGCCTCACCGTATTTATGGCGGCGCTAGCAGTATATTGCCACCTAAATTACGATACTCGTCATACTTCAACATGACAGCTGTCAATGAAAAGAAGCAGTTAAAGATTGAGATCATACCTGGCTAATTTGGCTCCAAACTATGCCACTTACATTATACATTCAATGGTTGCTGCCATATTCTTTTCCCACCTAAGCTCTAGTTTCAGAAGGAAACAATCTCGTCAGCACCCTTTCTTTAGACTATTAGACCCTCCGATGTATGTCCTTATTCTACCCCAAACTATCACATCGCTGACATAGCCATACAACAGCCCCGCTGAAGAGAGACCTTCAAGGATGGCACCTCTCGATCCCGATATCTCAGACGCATGCCGTCCCTCAACACCACCCAGCCGCTCACTCAACCCTCCTCCGGATGTGAAAACCTCTAACTATGCTGGGCTTCGAAAAGTCACGAAACGAGGTTACCGACGGGCTGCGACTGAAGGCTCGTTCCGTCCTCGTCGCCCCCGTCGGCCCAGAATTGGTATCAACCGATTAGCCATTCATCGTCGAAAAGGTCTGACTATCGAAAGAAAACGAAGAGCAAAGAGGATTCAGCGGTCCCTTCGTTCAATCCAAGACCTCACCGCGAGAAATCTGCGCAACACGGAGGGAAGCCCGGCTCAGCGTGTACAGGATCCGATGGATCTCATCAAGTTGGACAACCCGCAGATTTATCTACCTCGCATCAGTATCAGGCCACGCAGTTCGGCCGATCAAAGCCTTGAGAAGGAAATGGAAGAGCTTTGCATCGAGTCGAATGGTGCATAACATCTCAGAGAGCATGATGCATCCTCTATGTCACAGAACAACTACGTCACGGACTAGAGTCTGGCTTGTGCCTCCACAGCTGGCCAGACAAGGCGAAAGTCAGTTTGTAGTTAGTAAAGGAGAGCATGAAGCTGAAAGAGGGTGAGGAAGGACTATTGAGGCCCAAGAGTACTAGTTGTCGGACAGAATACTTGAATATTAAGGTCTAGCTACTTATATTATGAAAAATAAATGCGGCAGATGGATTGACAGAACTCACTCTGCGCTCTCCTTGGTAAAAGACGAAATAAGATCGATGCAAGCCGATGTCTCATTGAGAGTTACTATTTTTTTATGAAGAGCGCCCTTTGTTTCAGTGGATTACAGGGGACTTCAACTAAAGATGGCGCCAAATCAAGGGAGCTGGCCAATAGTGCGCATACCGGCCTTGACGTTGTAAGCCCTGCACTGCGTGCATCAGCACCAACACCTTGTAAGTCTATTGGTGAATGGGCTTGACCGCTTCTGAAACGAGCCGTTCTCGTGCCTCCCAAACTTGCATCCCAAGATAAATAGCATGGATCGTGTACCGCGCAATTATCTGTCACCGGACAAGAAGAGACACCGCCAACATCAATCACTCAATCCACAATCGATGCATGCCATGGGCCTGCAGTTCAGAACGCGGCGAGCGCCTATCTACCATTGACTTGACACGTGCATCTCAACACCCTTGGACCAACTCTATAATGGCTCTCCTTCGCTGGCTTTGGATCTAGCTATCACTGTACATGATCTCTGCTGTTCGTGCTACCACTGCTTCCTCCAAAGGTCACCGTCCAATGCACTGCGGTAAGGTTAAGGTTTTAAAAGAGGCTTTAGC
>JAAQPG010000455.1:0-40382 GCA_013186905.1 Fusarium udum | reverse complement strand
TTATGAAATGAATTTTGGGATATATGTATGTTTCGCCTTCTGTACCAGTGCTGGAATTGGAATAGCGGGGGCTAGGTAAAGCCCATGGTCAGACATAACAGGATGAGCAAGACATCTTGGGGCCCATGAAACCGCAAGTCAGTCAGGAAGTTGAAGCAGAATTAACGTTTAGGTTTCTCACCAGATCGCGTTCGTATCACGTAGGAATAACTTCTGATCTATGCATCAATTCATGAAGTGAAACGTCAAGACTACCTCCAGTAAAGAGAGCAAGAAGGCTTGGTGATCTTCCATGCCTCATCCAATACCTCCAACACCTCTTTTGGCAACGGGCCCTTCTCAACATTATCTAAATTACTCTCAAGCTGGTTGAGCGAGCTGATACCAATAACCAACCCATCATTTCCATCCATTACCTTGAGCTTGCTATGGTGAACAAGCCATCTGAACGCAATCTCCAACAGAGTCAGGCCCAACTTGTCAGCGACAGGCTGAATCACCTTCAAAGCCTCAAAGTTGACGTCTTTGAAGTATCTGTCGCGATACATCGCCCCAATCACAGGATCCTGAGTCGAGTACCGGCCACCGTCAGCGGGGATCTCTTTGCTTTTGTAGCGGCCTGAAAGGACACCACCAGCCAGAGGATTATAGACGAGAATATCCATCCCAAACTTTCGACAGCATGGAACAAGTTCTTCTTCGATAGCGCGGGTCAAACAATTGTACATAGCCTGATAAACGCTTGGTTTGACCCAACCTTTTTGGTCTGCAATGGTGCAAAGCTCTGCGACTTCCCATGCCGCATAATTGCTCAAACCAAGCTTCTTGAACTTCCCCTCTTGATAAAGCTCATTACAAGCCTCAAGCGTCTCCTGAAACGGGACGGATCGGTCCGGTGCGTGCAGGTAAAAGATGTCCACGCTATCGGAGCCAAGCTCGCTCAGACTCTTGTTCAAATTCTCCTTCACGATGGCCTTGGCGTGATCGCCAGGCTTGTAAGGATACCACTTTGTAGCAAGAGTAAGATTACGCTCTCGCCAGTTGGTACGCTTGGTCCAACCTTCTTGCTGACCTCCGACGTAGGTCCTGGCTGTGTCGACTTCATTGTAGCCGCGGGACTGCAAGTAGTCGAGGCATTGGTTAAAGGTATCGAGGGAAGTAATGCGGCTTCCGTAAGTTTCTGATCCTTCGGGGCCGAATGTCAGGAGCCCAAGACTGACGCGGGGCTTGGTCTTTGCGGTTCCAGTCATGTTATGAGTCGTGGAACTTAGGTGATGAACAAAGGCGGATTCAAGTAATCAGTAAAAAGGAGTGTATCTGCTGGGAGAGAGATATCTGATAAGCCTTAGGGAGTGATATGTGTCAATTCATCTCGTCTCAGGACATATAATACCTGCAATTTATCACATCGAAATACAGAATCCTCGGATGTGCTGCCGTTATCTGATAACAGGCAAACTTTGGCGCGTAGGGAATGTTTCCGCGCTAATCATCGTTAGCAGAACTTCGAAGAGTCAGCAGATATCGGTTCCGGCACAACCCTGACGATGACTAGCAAGCCCGTGTATTAGTTACCCCGCATACTCTAGTCCTGGTTCTGGCGAATCATTGCGTCGCAATCCGGACTCTCAGTCTTGAGCCTCCTCGGCTTCTGAAGCCGTGGCACATACCACTCGCGGCAGAGAAGCCGTTATCATTGAGACTCATAGCAAATCAATTATATAGTCACTGCTCCAAGCTCATCATCTGTGTGAGAATATATGTAAGTTCGGCTCTCATATAATTTAAAAGATTCGTCCCGAGCACCAGTAATCTCGCAGCCTCAGATCTCTTCACAATCATGACAACCTTCAACCCCCGAGGTCTTGGCGACGTCAAAGTCACAGATCGATTTGATTTAACCGGCAAAAACTTCCTCATCACAGGAGGAGGTGGCGGTATTGGTTTTGCATGTGCCAAAGCCATAGCCCAACTAGGCGGCGGCGTCGCTGTCATCGACACAGCTCCTGAACCAGTAGAAGAGTTCAAATCTCTGAGTGATCGCTATGGCGTCAAGACGTTTTACACTCGGGGCGATGTCACTAAGCAAGACTCCCTTGAGAAGGCTTTTGCTGATTGTGTTGATGCCATGGGCGGACAGCTTCATGGAGCTCTCACCGCAGCTGGCATTGTGATGGATACACCATTGCTCTATGCTGACTGGGAAGTCACTCAACGGGTTCTCAATGTCAATGTGATGGGCACATACTGGACTATCAAACTCCTCGCCCAACATCTTGTCGATACCAAAACTCCTGGAAGTATTGTTGCGATCGCCAGCATCAATGCACAAAGTCTATACGTCCCGGTTCAACCAAAATCCGCTTACAATGCTAGCAAGGCTGCTATCAAGGGCCTTATGGGTCCTCTAGCCGGCGAGCTGGGTCAATATGGCATCAGGGTCAACTGCATCTCGCCAGGTAAGTCATCTTCGACAATCTTAGCGATTGCACTAACCATGGGCTAGGAGCGATCCAAACACCTCTCTTGGCACGCTTGCAGGGAGAGAAGAGGGCTATCCTTGACTGGTACGAAAAGGGAGCCCCGTTACAACGGCTGGGCGTGCCGGAGGATTTGACACCTATGGTGTGCTATTTGCTTAGTGATGCAGCTGCTTTTACAACAGGAGCAGATATGCTTGTTACAGTTTCGTCTCCAAGTAATTGATTGGATATATGATACTGACTCTATTGTAGGCGGGTTACATGCAGGGTCAGCTCTGAAGTGAAGAGTAGGAACAGGAGCGAAAGTGCGCGGAGGCTATTTTAGTCTGGGGAATTTGGGGCCCAAGCGTATGAGTAGAAGGTTCGCTAGGATAGGTAACCAAAGAAACAAAGTCATGTGTGAAATGTCAAACATGACTTAGGTAGAGGTCTGACTTTCAACCACGAGTACGCAACGCAACACCAAAATCGGTGATGTATCCTCCGACTCTCCGTTTTCACGAGGATTACTGGACTTTCTTAGTTCAGATTAATCGTATTCCAAACTCGACTTAGATCTGGCACAAAAATAAAGATTCATTTGTGCACCTTTGTTAATGATGGTTCTCCAGAAGTAACTTCGCTGGTTCGCAAACTAACGGGTGTCACGTTGTAATATAGGGTATGTCACACAAAGCTTCAACACACCGTTGCGTCAAGCTAGTGGCAAGGATATGTCGAGTAGCCTTCGGCAGAGGTTTTCCAAGAGAAATAAAAAACACTGCCTAGCTGATCCTTTGAGATCCTTCAGCAAGGATAATCTTATGCTCTGAAACCAATTCGATATGATCGTCCCTGATTAAAACCGCATTGAGCAAAAGTTTTGATAATTTATCTTATCGTGCCGATTTCCCGCCTTATCTAAACGCTTGGTGGGGTCGTGTTTTGATCATCGTGAAGCTAGACCGCTTTTGACAAACCATTCGAGCGACATCGTCACTCCTCTAAGCCACGTTCGAATGGAAATGCTAAAAGGAGGAATTCATTCGAACTCAACAGCCGATATCGCACTGCCTGGGAGGCCGCAAGAACAAGCATTAATGTTGATATCTTGTTTCAATTTGAGATCTCATCAAAGAAGTCTTTTTTCGCGTCAAGATTGGAGAGCTTCTTGATCCTATCACGAGCCAGGACATGGTTCAAGCTAAGCTTGGGAAGGATATTTAGGGGTCTAGATGAAATCTCTTGGCAGAGCGTTGAACAGAGTGGATTCAACTCTTCCCATTGTCCTATCACCTCCTCACAATACCGAACTTTCACGTCGACAGGGTACAGCCACAAAAGTAAGCCAGCCGGCCGCTCTGCACTGAAACCAACAAATCACAACAGCCCTACATGTCCCCAAGCTCCCAAACCCCTGGCAAGCTATGAGAGGCTGACACGCTGATCCCTGCATCTACCGGACAAGCCCGCGGAGCACCCCGTTGGTCAACGACATAGAAAAGGTGTCAATGTCGGCAGATCGGTCGTATCAATGGCCGTTTTGGTGGGAGAGCTATGCCGTAGGGCTGACGCTGATCCATAGCTGGCTGTGCTGATACTCCGCTTAGATTAGTATCCGAGGGTTTCATTGCAGGGGTTTAGCATGGGGATGACGCCGTTGGGATTTGTATATATTGAGCTTCTCTCGCCGGTTGCGAAAATTCACATCTCATCTTCACTACAGACAAGCGACTACATCTCAACACAGACTTGTTTTCTCTTTCTTTTTTCTCGACTTTATAGAACAGCAATACAATGGGTCTCTTTAGAAGCGGTGATGACGATAAGTCGAATGTTACCTGCCCTACGCATTCTTTCGCCCAAGGTACTACCAGCCCCGCCAACGCGTTGAGCTCTAGCTAACATATAACAGATGCCGAGAAGAATATCACCGGCAGCTTGAGCTTTTACCAGCTGAGCATGATCATCGGCGGATCTTTCGCTGCTTTCGCTCTAATTGTCATGTTCTTCATCAACATGATGCACGCAACGCATCTCTCCAACCCCTCAGAACAAGTCAAGTACGCGCAGCCAACTCTCTAATCCCAGCATACGTGCTAACACCCTCAGGATCATGCGAATCGGCACATTGATTTCGGCGTTCTCCATCATTTCGTTCATCTGTATCTGTGCTCCCCATGCAGCAGTCTACATCGAGCCCTGGCTTCATGTCTACGAGGGCTTCGCGCTCGGGTCTTTCTTCCTTCTTCTCTGCGACTATGTATCACCGAACCGCGACCAACAAGACGTATTTTTCGCTACAAAGAAGAAGAATGGTATTAAGTGGTTCAAGGTACGCTTGTCTCTTATCAGCAATTGGTAATCCTACTGACAGCTTTCTAGACACGCTGGATTATGATCTTTCAGATGCCTGTCATTGCAATCGGTGTCTCAATCGCTACCGACATTACCCAGGCCGCCGGTATCTTCTGTCAAGAAAGCAACGACCGACACTTCGCCAACATCTACCTCCGAATCATCATGTCCATATCCCTCGTTGTCTCAGTCCTTTCGATCCTACAGATGTACATGCTTCTCAAGAAGGACCTCGCCCACCATAACCCGATGTTGAAGCTCACTGCTTTCAAGATCGTGGTCGGTTTGACGTTTATCCAGGGTGTAAGTAATGTTTCCATCTCTTGTCATTTATATGGTACTGATTTCTTAGATCATCTTCACCGTCCTCAACGACCAGAACGTTCTCAAGACCAGTGACACGCTCACCTACGCTGATGTTCACGTTGGTATTCCCAACCTCGTCATCTGCATCGAAATGGCTCCTCTGTCGCTGTTCTTCATGTTTGCCTACCCATGGAGCGTTTACAAGTCTGGTCATGGCCGGGGAAGCTTTTCCAAGTTGGAACAGGGCAACATTCCTGAGGGGTCATACCAGGGCGGTCCTCTCGGTATTCATGCTTGGCTGGACATGTTGAACCCCTCCGACTCCTTCAAGGCGATCTTCTTCATCTTCAAGAAAGACAACCGGAATGCTTCTACGACCGAAGTCAACATGACGGGATATCAGTCCAACGACCCTTTGGTGTCACGTCCCTATAACCCTCAGCCATACTCTACCACAAACTAAGGTCTAGAGAGGGAGGCAGTTTTTGATGTCCTTTATGATGGTGGGAAAGACGATGAGTAGGATGGGATGGATATGTGGATAGATAGCTGGCAGCGGCTTGGATCATTATTTTGTGAAACCTCTTTATGTTATTATATACCATGACTCAATGATGAAAATTCTTACGTGATTGGCCCATATCTTAAGACTCAAGTGGTAACAGGCGGGCAGAGGCTTCAAGATGGGCCGAAAAAAGCAATGCAATACCTTTAGATGTTTCAAATCGCTCCACTCTCTCTGCGCCATCTTGAAGACGATGTTAAGCATGATCTGTTGACCTGGTATAAGGCCATTGTGCTTTCTTTTTGGCGTAGTGTATGACGCCCTTATATTGTGGTGCCGAAATGGCGCTATGATTTTGTCACTTGATATGTGGCTACGGCATTACCTTTCTCTCGACAAGGGCTTACAGCCACACGAAAACAAACATATTGCCTTAGGTGATGAGCAATTACGGCATACCCAGAACATGCCATTTGGCGCCCGGAGACTCACATCTGGTCGGCTCTCGGCCTGTTTTGGGTGATAGGGTTATGGGGCTTGATAGAGCGAGGAAGAAAAGTAACAAGAACAGACGAAAACATTTTATGGAAAGCTGCCCCTCGTTCCTCTGCTTCAAGCGCGCCTACTCATTAACTTCTCTGGGCCCTTAGCCGACAAATCATCTACCCTTCATGAAGCCCACCCAGATTCTCATCGCTCTTGCGGCCATTGTCTATGCGGCCCCCGCCGTAGAGCAGATAATGTCCCCCCCTCTCACTGAACTCGACACGCATTTCCAACCACACATCAAGCGCTGCGACAAGAAGAAGGGCCCACCTCCGGACTATGGAAGGCATCCATATCCCAACAAAACTTATAACGAGCTCACCGACGGGACGCCCTGCCGCAATGTCACCCTGATCTTCGCTAGAGGAATGGGGGCAGATGGAAACGTAGGAAAAGTAAATGGCACCGGTCCTATCATATTCAACAGACTTGCCACGATTATTGGCCCGCAGAACCTGGCCATTGCAGGTGTGAAGTACAAGGCGGATATGGCGGGCGTTCTTAAGAAAGGCCCTAGACCAGGCGGTCGGGCCATGAGTGAGCTTATCAACCGGGTACGCCAAGATGTGAGGAGGTTACATTGATGAGGATGATACTGACACCGCGCTCACAGGCCGCAACACAGTGCCCCGATACCCAGATCGTCATCGTCGGTCACAGCGCGGGCGGCGCGCTGGTGCATCAAAGCGCTGAAAACATAACTACTGAGGTGACGGCGCGCATTGCCGCTGGTTAGTATCTACCCCCTTCATAGCGTTGACACTTGCCACTGACTTCACCTCTGCGTAGCTGTTACCATGGGATACAAGAAGAGGAAAAGGATTGGGAAAATCCCCGAGTCGCGTACTCTCATTGTCTGCAGAAAAGGCGATTCTTTTTGTAGTTCAACGGTCCCCTGGGAGGCCTTTGTCTCTTGCCCGTGGTGGTTCAGCAAGATGGTGCGTAACCACCAGAGTTATGAAAAAAATGCCAATGATACTGCCATCTGGATTGCCAAGCAGCTTAGAAAATGATACCAAATCTGAATAGCTATACTTTCTTTGCACATTGACTTATGTTCTTGTAAACTTCCTGTTTAAATGCGATATTCCTCAGAAGCTTAGAGTTACAACAGATAGATGACTAGTATACCGGGTTTCTATAGAGAACTGCCCTTAGCTCTACCTATTTTGGAAACTTTTATATCATTTAGAAGGCAAAGGTTGTTTAATCTGGCTTTTTCTAGCTTATCTTCCTGATACAGTGAGAGGTACTCTGAAGCGCTATAAGTAAGGCCTAGCTCGTCATTCTCTTCCTTTCAACTACATATGTTTCTCCATAGAGCATTTAAATCTCAGTTGATGCCGCTGTTTGACACACATGGGCTCAAACCTCTGATACAATAGCTGTTGCCATAGAGGAAAAGATAGCTTGTACAGCTGCTGGAATCAGTGCACATAAGTAGTAGAACATGGACTTCTACGTAAACCTCTTCTGTAATGCCTGCATCCATTCTCCTCTGTGCATAGTAGAGCCTTGCTCTGGTAAGTTCATACCACGTGCCCATGGAGGAAACCATCTGTCTGACCCGAGAGTGAGTTACTTCCTTAAATAATTATTGAGATAGACAATGGTCTCATTGGTGCTACCGCTGCTTGAAGAAGATTGTTGTCAACTGGTTGGAATATTTATCATGTGAGGAGATATTACCCAAAATCTAACTTTTCATTGAAAGATAACACCAACGCATTTCATCCAATCAGAAGGCGCCTTCATGGCTCAGTGGTAGAGCGTGTCACTAGTAATGACAAGGTCCACGGTTCGATCCCGTGTGAAGGCACACGACGTTATTTCATTCAGTTTATTCTCTTGTTGTTCTTTTTTGAGGTTTGCGGATATCGATCGGTCTCATGTTGACGGCAATCTTGTCAAACAAAGGTCATTGACCCTCGTTAACTTGTTCCTCCAGACTTGCTGCACTTAGCCTTACAAACATGAAGGCTGTAAATACCCCCTTTCACCCCTATACCCGAGCCAGAAGCGAGTACCACCGGATACCCATATAACCATCGTGAAGATTACTATTCCCATCTCCAGTCCACTTTGCCCACTTTGTTTCACCTGAATCCTGATCGAATAGACACCACTTTCCCCTTCTGGCTTCGCAGGTGACTTCTCTTGCTCCCAACCCATGCATCAACCAGTCTCCCGGTGTTTCGGCAGACGATGTTTCGGATGATCTGCCAGCAACAAATCCATACAGATACACTCGTTTCAGTCTGGGAAGGTTCTCCTTATCAACGATTATGTCCCCGATGACATCCACCAATGTCCTGTTGCCAGCACCAGTCTTTCCGGTGGAGAGAAACTCATCCTCAGAGAAACCTTCGTTATCTTCGATTCCTGCTGCAGGTCGATGTTCGATCACAAGGGTCTCCAGAGTCCCACTAGACGCCAGGATCAGCCTTTTCCATGCCTCGAGACTGTCTCGCTCTGCAAAGGTCGACCACGAATTATGCTGGTTGAAGTAGTCACCACGGCTATTACAAGGTGAGCATAAGTACAAGTGCCTGAGGCTTGGGAAAGAAACCGGTGCATCGGTGACGAAATTTCCAAGTGGCCTTGGGATGACTCCTCTGGGTTGATGAACCCACCGGCCATGACTTTCAGCATCCAGTTCACCGATACCAACTGGGTTGGGAAGCGGCTGATCCAAAATACCAAGCTCTAGGCGCTCAAGCGTTTCGTGAGATTGGAGAACGTAAGTTGCAACAGATCGGGGGATGTAAGCGAAAATCTTTGCAAAACGAAGCTTTGTCAATGGCTGTTCTCGTATATCCTCAAGCTCTCCGTAGTTGGAAGCTCCATAGGCACCGTGAAGCTCCAAATATTCGAGGTTCTTGAAATAAGGTAGGATCTTCCAAACAAAGACTGGGTCTGCCACTGGAATTTCATCGGGTTTCCACTCTGGCTCAATCACAGTACACAGACTCTTCACTCTGCCCGCAACGTCCCTCAGGCGTCCTTCATCGTGAGCGTAGAGGGTCTGTAGCATGGTGAAGAGACTCATGGCTCTTTCGCTGATATCGCTCTGCCAGCCATCCCTTTTCGAATCATGATAAAACCGATTGGGAGACTTGCATGGTAATGGTTCATTGAGCTCCGCGCTCGACTCGTGATATCCCTTCTCGTGAAGCTCAATGTCCCTCCATAGACAGCCTCCAGCGATTGATGCCAGACGCTTGCAGGTGTAGCTGAGACGGCATAGCTCCTGGGGAGAACTGTCGCGGATGATCTGGAGAAGGATCTCACATGGTAAAGAGTTAAGTGAGGCCATCGCAAAATATTGTTAATGTCATTGCAAGAGTGAGAACGCTTCTAAATTGTTTGGACATACGTCAATTGCTTATACTGCTTACGGTCTCACCTCCCGTGATCCGTCGGAGAGCGGCGCATGCTGCCATGTTGGTCGATTCGTTGTAAGACAACATCCTTTGCTCCAGGAATCGACCTATCAGGTCAGTCATTAAGTCTGACACTGCTCAATACACTGGATTTGGATGCATGAATAAGTTTATGCTCATTATTTGACACGAAGATATTGCGCTAGAGAGGAGCTTCGCCACCCATGACGGGATGGCCTCCAGTATATTTTAATCCATTCCTGATGGCCTTAAGCAAATCTGTGATAGGTATTAAATGAGAGAACCTAAGGATGAGAAAGTGAAGTATATATTCCTCGACTCGCGTGGAATGACGGATGGAGTTATGCGTCCTCACATGAATCCTGGGAGTTATCCAAGGAATGCAACATGACGGGTTGGGAGTTGCAGAGAGTGATAAAACTGCTTTGTAGCTGAGTTTCATGCCTGTAAATGTTCCAAATCTGATACATTCTGATAAGAGCGATTTGTAATCGCTACTCTATTGAACGGGAGTATGACTGGCAGTTCTGTCCTAACACGACGCACTTGTGCAGCAGCAGAACCCTTAACACCAGCAAGTACCTCAACCACTCACCTCAGCAAAACACTACTATTCATTATTACAGAATAAATTAATGGGATAAGCTGTAGGCTTGAGATAAGCAGATCAGAAACCGGATGATCGCCGATGTGCTTTGCGCTCTGCGTAAACGGATCGGATCCCTGCCCGTAACACGTCGGACCGCCTCCACCGAGTAAACCAGCCCCGCGCCGGGCTCACTCGCCGACATTTTCACCAAGAACTTATAACAAAAGGAGCTGAATCGCTTCAACCTGCCGACATACTAGCTCAAGGTTACCATATTCATCCAATAACATTATCCCCACAATCGTACAGCACAATGTCTGCTCAAAAGCACTCAGCATTTGGCGCAGCGGAATACATCCCGCCCGACCCCATCTTTGAAGTCACCAAGCGTTTCAACGCAGATCAGAACCCTCAGAAGGTGAACCTTGGGCAAGGTACATACCGGGATGAGAACGCTAAGCCTTGGGTTCTTCCATCTGTGAGGGAGGCCGAGAAGCTGATTGGCAATGCTGGGCATGAATACTTGCCTATTGAGGGTTTGCAGAGCTTTCGGGATGAGGCCACCAAGTTGTTGTTTCACGATACTTCCGCGCTCAAAGAGAACAGAGTGAGTTGAGTTAGGTATTTGTACTCGTCTGGTCGCTGATACATTTCAGATTGCCAGTTGCCAATCCATTTCTGGAACTGGATCTCTCTTGCTTGCTGGGCTTGTTCTTCGCAAGGCCAACTCAGGCATTGAGAATATCATCATCACAGATCCAACCTGGTCTAACCACGATCTTCTCTTCAAAGAAATCGGTTTCAACGTAGTAAAAGCACCCTACTACAAAGATCGAAGCTTTGACTTTGAAGGCTATATCGGCGCCCTGAAGAAAGCCGATAAGCGTTCTGCTGTTGTTCTCCACGCATGCGCGCATAACCCAACTGGCTGCGACCCAACTCGTGACCAATGGAAAGAAATTGCAGCGGTGATTAAAGAGAAGGGAATTTTCCCCATCATAGATTCAGCATACCTTGGCTTCAACTCGGGTAACTACGATGAAGATGCATGGGCGATTAAGTACATCATCGAAGATCTCGGTCTTGAAGCCGCGATATGCATGTCTTTCGCCAAGAACATGGGTCTCTACGGAGAAAGAGTTGGTCTTACAGCAATTGTGACAAAGTCCGAAGACGCCAAGCGAACTGTGTTCTCACTGCTTCAAAATGCTCAGCGACAGACCGTCTCAAATCCTCCGGTCTATGGAGCTAGAATCGCAGCTACCGTTCTTGGAAACTCGGAGCTCTTGAAACAGTGGCACCAGGACCTTGTTACCATGTCCTCGAGAATCAGGTCGATGAGGAAGAAGCTGTATGATGAGCTTGTGCGGCTGGGGACCCCAGGAGACTGGTCACATATTGTTAACCAGACTGGTATGTTTGGTTACACTGGTATTAGCAAGCCTCAGATTGAGCGTTTAGAAGGTAAGTCGTGTCTCTATCTTTTGAGCTGCGTACTGACGTGCTTGTAGAGCAATATCACATCTACATGGCGAATACGTCGAGGATAAGTCTTGCTGGTCTGAATGATCACAACGTTGAGTATGTGGCAAAATCGTTAGATGAGGTGGTTCGGAACGTGTAGTGAAGAATGTGGATACTGTATCACAAGTAATAGACACTACTGGGAGTTAAGACTCAATACTAGTAAGATCTCTGTCATCTGACTTTGCTCGTAGCTCGCACAGGTTTGCCAAACAGTGCACATGACATGACTTCAGTGATATTCATAGAACTAGGGGATAATTCACAAAAGTACAGATACCTTGCTTCAGCTGTTCTTGTACCGGCTCGAACGCAGGGTTCATCATCGGTGCTCCCGGTCCGTCATGGACGATCAACGAGCAGATAACAGATTTAGAGACTCCGCATCGGACCTACCACACATCCCCTCAGATACTTCGAGAACATGCAGATCTCATAAGACTCCAGGATAACAAAACGACTCCTGAACTCAACGCACGTTCCAAGGTCACTGGTGCACTGCTAGATCCGTTCGTAACCGCTCCCCACCAACCCCGATGCCTCCTTCACCAAACAAACACTCGTATCCAATTCTATCCCACGCCGGTCAGACCTCCGATACAAACTAGAATATGCAAAACGGCTTCTAGCGTAGCACAAACCCGAGACCCAAGGTCCCACCCCCTGCCCTTCGCCAGGACAAGCCGATGCATGGCGTATCACTCCTCAGCTACCGCATGTGGACTAACTTATCCAGATGTGATAAGATCCCAAGACCAACGGTGCCATTCCCGTAGCTAGCATATCTCTTGTGATACGTGACCAAAGTGGGGTTAGCCAAAACCATCGGGAAACTCTCCCGTTTCCCAAGTCTAGACCTCCAACACACCTCGCTAGAGATAATGGAATAAAAAAAGACACCGATAAGATGTCCATGTGACGAATTACCCCGCTTCCCCGCGGTGTTTGTGAAAAGGGAACGCGTATCGGTTGGGGTGCCGATAGAGTGTGGCCAAAAGGTTGTTAGAGCCGCGCGAGATGGGGGGTTCCAAGTCAAATAGATGATAAGGTTATGATGGATGCTTCACTTCAAAAAAGCACATCTTATCACTGCCACTGCCTTTTTTCTTCCCTTCACATCAACGCACCAGCACAGTAAGAATTGTAAAGAGAATTTCAGTGCCTGACATGACAACACTCTCAACTACTACTCGCTCACGCGCCGCTCAGGGCCTCACCCTCACACTTCGCCCTACCTCGCGAGTGCGGCGCGATAGCCTCATCGCGCTCGTTCGCTACTCCTCCACCAACGCCGCAGCAGCGCTTGAGGCGACACGCACAAACACACCCGCCGCCAAAGGCGCAGAATCACCACTTTCAGAACTCCCTCCCTTGGTTCTCTACCGCTCTCTCTTGGTCAATTCCATATCATCAAGACCATGGCTCCTCATCCCGTCGCTTCATCTTCTTCAGAAGCTCCCCAACCCTACAAATCTATATCTCTTCAATGTTGATCGCAACCCGCTGCTGCGAGGCTTGCTGAAGCATACATTCTACAAGCAATTCTGCGCTGGTGAGACTGGCGCTGAGACACAGAGCACCATGAAGTCATTGCAGGACATGGGATTCAAGGGAACGATTCTCACATTCGCGAAGGAGACTGTCTTTGATGCCAAAACTGGCAAAGATCAGGGTTTCGGTATCGAGGCTTCGAGCTCGAATGAGTGTCAGTGGTGCGACAACATTGAGGCTTGGAGGGAGGGAACAGTCAAGACTGTTGAGCTACTCCGCGAGGGCGATCAATTGGCCGTCAAGTAAGTCCAGATGTCTCTATTCTTCACCGTATCGCATACTAACAGATGATCAGAATGACAGGCGCTGGACCTGGAGTCTGCGACGCCTTCGCCAACGGCACCGAACTCCCCAAGCAATTCGTCGACGCTTGCCACGAGATCGCCCAAAAGTGCAAAGACCGCGGCGCATACATCCTCATCGACGCTGAATCACAGCACTACCAATGGGGCATTTTCCGTCTCGGCATGGAACTCCAGCAAAAGTTCAACACCGACGGCAAGGTCGTCCTCTACAATTCCTACCAAGCTTATCTCAAAAGTACCCACGACACTCTGGCAAAGCATCTCCAAGCTGCTCTGGACAAGGGCTTCACACTGGGCATCAAGGTCGTTCGCGGCGCATACATGGCCTCTGATCCCCGCTCCCTAATCCACGACACAAAGCAAGACACCGACGACTCCTACAACCAAATCGCCCAGGGCGTTCTCCGTCAAGAATACCGCTCCTTCGGCACCACCAAGCCTTTCCCCTCCGCACAGCTCCTTCTAGCAAGCCACAACAAAGAGTCGCTGGTCAAAGCTCACGAAACGCACCAGCAGCGCACAAAGGCGGGTCTTCCGACTGTGCCGGTCAAGTTCGCGCAGTTGCATGGCATGTCGGACGAGGTTAGCTTCGGGCTGCTGAAGCTAAAGGACGATGCGGGGGTGGCTCCCGAGGTTTATAAGTGCACTACGTGGGGTACGCTTCCGGAGTGCATGGCTTATCTCACGAGGAGGGCTATTGAGAATAGGGATGCTGCTGCTAGAACGCTGGATGAGTATTCGGCGTTGAAGAGTGAGCTTTGGCGACGGATGGCTTTCTGGCGATAGGCGAAAAAGTGTTTGTAATTACAAAGAATTATTAGTTAAGAATGGAATTAATTCTAGAATTTGATCTGTGCCATCGTGTGTTCGTTCAGTGTTCATGTTCACTTCTAAGAATGCTTTATCATTCACCGCTCTGATAGCGCTAGGATGTCATGTCTCAGCTGGGAGATAACATGGATGTCAGTGCAGTCAGTGCACTTCACACGCCTCTTCTTATCCATGCAGATCTCTCTTTGTCAATGACACGTTCTTGATCCTTGAAAAAGCTGTCGGCACTCACAAAGCGGGGCATCTCAATCAGAAACTCAATTCCTCCATCTTGACAAAGTGTCACGAGCACTGAAACGTGTTCCATCACACATCAAGTGGCGCCGGTGAGGGTCCCGTAGCCCTGCCCTGTAACCCACTGTAACTGCGGAGCTTAGCACTACCCCACGGTTCAGCAATCAACATCATTCATCGGCAGCGCTCCCGTCGATACTACCCCTCATCAAAACAAAGAGATAACATTCCTGCATCTGCACGACTTGTCAACGTCTTTCCAGTCGTGGTTTGGTCTATTTCTTCGTGTGAGGTCGCAAGATCGGCTGCCTATCTTATGTGTATGTACTTCTTTGGCTTCTTGCAATTTGTCTGGTCGTTCGGCGAATAAGACATTATATTTTACAGCATTGAATCGTGTACCCTGCCACGACAGATATCGCAGCCATGGCTGGTCTGAGCAATGCCACACTCACCATTCTGGGAACAGGTAAGATGAGCGCCCAATGAGTTTGTAGTGCTGTGACTGACGACTACAGGCAACATCACAAAGCCTATTGTGAAGAATTTGCTTCCTGCCATCAAGGACGGCAAGACAGATCTGCCATTCACAAAGATCATCGCTTGCGTGCGATCAGAAGGTTCAGAGTCCAAGCTTAAGGACCAGTTTTCAGAGTACAGCAGCATTTTGACTGTGTCTCGTGGCGACAATGTGAAAGCTGTTCAAAACGGCGACGTGATCGTCTTGGGCGTTGATCCAGCTGATATCGCTGATGTTCTCACCCAAGACGGTATTCGCGATGCGTTATCAGGCAAACTTCTCATCAGTGTAGCCGCTGGCTGGACAAAAGAGAAGCTTGAATCTACACTCTATGGAAGCGAGACAAGAAAAGAGAATGCCTCGGGCAGGGCTTGGGTTATTCGTACTCTGCCAAACATTGCATGCATGGTCTCAGAGGGTCTCATTGCCATCGAGAAATCCACTACCGAGCCTCAAGTCGCAACAGAGCTTATGGATCTCACCAAGAACCTCTTCAACACCATCGGCCAGACCACCGAAGTTGCGCCCCGCCTTATGAATGCCACTACAGCCGTTGGAGGCTCTACCCCAGCAATGTGGGCTATCATCTGCGACGCTTTCATCGACGCATCCGTGGCCGTTGGTGTACCCAGGGCTACTGCACAGACTATGATCTACCAATCCATGAAGGGTTCCGCTGTAATGCTTCAAAGTGGACTGCAGCCGGGTGACTTGAGAGACCAGGGGACTTCACCTGAGGGTTGCACTATCGGAGGGATCATGGTTCTAGAAGAAGCGGGAGTAAGGGGTCATCTTGGACGTGCGCTACGGGAGGCGGTTACTCTGGCAAGGTTGATGGAGACTACTACCCATGTCAATGATACACGGCCTACTTCATAGATTTAACTAGGAACAGTAGAAGATAGAAAGTATTGTATACCAAAGACCCAAACGCCTCCTCCCCTTCTCCCAGCTAGACTGTTTACAAAGTGCAGATTATCTCCGATCTACTATACTAGTCTTCCCGTTCTGTGTGCATTCCTGTACCTGCTTTTCATTCTGCACGCCGTGCCAATGACATTTCTAGAAGCCTTCCCTATAAAAGCTTATGGAACCTTGACCTCGCTTCCATGTTCGCCACACACCCTACTCCAAAAGCCGGGATGATTCTCAGAGACCGCAGTATTGTGGCTGAGAATAGGTCCCTCCGGATCTGTGCCGAGCGCTCAATCCATGGTATGCCCCGCGGTCGGGCATACAAGTCCAGCCCAAGCAGGTGAACCGGGGTAGCGAAGAATTGTGAGAAGATGGGCACTGTTAACTGCGATATGATCGCCTTGGAGTGCGGGCTTGATGATAAGCTATCAGGGATGAGAGACGATAGCCAAGGTGCCATCGTGAACGACCCAAAGATCGTGATGGCATCTCTCATGAGGAATGTAGCTGTAGCAGCTCGAGGAACGCCAGGTTTGACAACAGGCGCGACCTTGCCAGTCGGTGTTGTCGAAGCACTAAACATCTGAGCAAAGCGGACATCTTTCAGCACACCAAGAGGAACGTTTACGATCATCGTATTGACAAAAGTAATCGTCCCAACAGCTGCTTTGTGAAATTCATGAGCGAGTGTATCTGATGCATTTGACACAGCATACGTCGCTCCATATAGAGTCCAGACGTAGCCAAATGCACGGCTGAAGATGAAGCGGCCTGGATGTTTGATAGCGTTCAAGCTGTGAACTTTCATGCCCTGTGTGAGAGGTCTGTTGAATGAGACCTTTTCCACCATAGATCTGAATCTTGTTAGTTGACTTTTGTGACGAAGTTATGAGACATACTGGTCAATCACCGTGATTACCGGTGTTATTAAAGTTGCAGAGATACCTGCAGCTGCTATGTCCCCAACAAGGGGTTTCCATAAATGGCTGCGACTGAATGTTGTATCAGCGACATCCTGATGTTTTTCCATGGAGTATGGTGTTGTGTTAGAAGGGCAAAGTCAGTAAAAATGGTTCGCAGATGAGGTTCTCAAACGTTGGTGTCGCGATGTTTGATAAGACACAGCACCAATGCAAAAATGATAGCGACTCCAGAAGAACAATTACCAAGCCAACAAATGCCGGGAGGTGTCCCTCAAGCCCAGCCATCCCTCCCAATCTGTCCAACAACACAGCTACACGCACGGCCAAACCGACACCACGGGATCCTCAACCGACCCTTCTAAAACTCACCAAGCCCCACCACCAAAAACCCCCCATCGGTGTCCCTCCCGTGCAGCGCCCTCAGCGTCTTGTGACACTGTCGGCCCCCCGCCCGGTGGCTTGACATGCTTTTTAGCGCTGTGAGGGGTAACTGAATCAACCCCTCCACTCCACTAAAAAGTTTCGGTTGCAGCGCCGGGATAAGGTTGTGATGTCAACATAAAAACGCCCAGCAGAAGCGCATCTGGTTACGTTTTTCTCTATTCATCATATCAAACTTGCAGCTGTTACAGTACGAGATCGCATTTCCTCATACTACAAAATGGCTTCTTCAGTTCGTGCTTTGACGTCAAAGGGTCGTTTGACTCCTCTCTGTCGAGTTCGCGCTTCTACACCTGCGATTTCACTGCAGAAGCGAGGCAATGCTACGATTGTGCCTTTCAGACTCCCCGCCGCTCGCAATGAGCCCAACGTGAGTAATCTTCTCTCCAAAGCAAGTACTTTCGGATATTGACTGTTTAGCCCACATACACAAAGAATTCGCCCGAGCGCGCAAAGGTAGAAGCAGCCCTCAAGAAACTTCGCTCTCAACTCCCTCTAAAGAGCGAAATCATCTTCAACGGCGTATCCCAAAAGATCCACGCCAACGAAGACCAAGTCCTCCCCGCAGAACACGCCACAACATTCACAAACTACCCCCTCGCTTCAAAGGAGCAAGTCAGCGCTGCTATCGAGTCTGCTCTCAAGGCGAAGAAGGATTGGCAAAACACACCGTTTGTCGACCGTGCTGCGATTTTCCAGCGCGCTGCCGAACTTGCTACTACAAAGTATCGATATGAGCTCATTGCTTCGACGATGTTGGGGCAGGGAAAGAATGTTTGGCAGGGAGAGATTGACGCTGCGGCTGAGCTGGCGGATTTCTTCCGTCTGGCTGGCCATTACGCCGCGGAGATTATGAGCAAGCAGCCTGAGCGTGGAACAGATGGTATTTGGACGCGCATCGACTACCGACCTCTGGAGGGATTCATCTACGCTGTTTCGCCGTTCAACTTCTCCGCCATCGGTGGAAACCTGATCGCTCCCGCTATTCTCGGCAACGTTGTCCTCTGGAAGCCTTCGCAGTATAACATTCATCCCAGCACCATTATCTACAAGATCCTCCAGGAAGCCGGTCTTCCTAAGGATGTTATCCAGTTCGTCCCTGGTGACGCCGCCGAGATCACCGAGACTGTCCTTGCGCATCGCGAATTCGCTGGTCTCAACTTTGTCGGTTCTTCAGAGGTTTTCCGCTCCATCTATGGAAAGATTGGTCAGGGCATTGCTGAGAAGCGATACCGCGGTTTTCCTCGCGTTGTTGGCGAGACCTCTGGAAAGAACTTCCATCTTGTGCACCCCTCTGCGGATATTAACAACGTTGTCAACCACACTATCCGAGGTGCGTTTGAGTACCAAGGCCAGAAGTGCTCTGCTACGTCTCGCGCCTACATTCCTGAGTCAAAGGCCAAGGAGTTCTTCTCTCTTATTCAGCAGAAGATGAAGGACATTACTCAAGGTAGCCCCGATAAGGACTTTGAGGCTTTCATGGGCCCTGTAATTCATGGTCGATCATTTGAGAAGATCAAGAAGATCATTGATGAGAGCAACAAGGATCCTCAGGTCAAGCTCATCGCTGGTGGAAAGTACGACGGTTCGGTTGGATACTTTGTCAAGCCTACTGTTTACCAGGTTGACTCGCCTGATCACCGACTCTTCAACGAGGAGATCTTTGGTCCTGTTCTTGCTGTCTACGTTTACAAGGACTCTGACTTCACTCCTATGCTCAAGAACATTGATGAAAACGGTGGTGGTCTTGCTTTGACTGGTGCTGTCTTTGCTCAAGACCGCGCTGCCCTCCGTGAAGCTGAGGATGCTCTTCGCTACTCTGCCGGTAACTTCTACCTCAGTAAGTCTTCCCCTCCCTGTAACTATCTTTCGTGCAATACTAACAGGGTACAGACTGCAAGACAACTGCTGCTCTTATTGGCCAACAATCTTTCGGTGGTGCTCGAAGCTCTGGTACCAACGACCGAGCTGGTAGCCCTGATATGCTTCGACGATTTGTGTCTCCTCGTCTCGTCAAGGAGGAGTTCTTTGAGCTTGAGGAGTTCTTGTATCCTTCCAACACCCAATAGAGTTAGCATAGTCTATCTAGATTTGTACCAAAAGCTAAGAACTGAATTTAATGAACTTTTAATGAACACTTTCTTTGGCCTCCAACATAGTGACCTGATACTTAGCGGCAGGTGATGGCACCTGGGATAAAGCTGATGGCTGGTGATATCTTAAGACTTTTCTACTGTCCTGTCAATGCTACTGCATTCGCCTCATGTAATAAGTTTATATATGCATCTGTTTCCACGCGTCTTGGTGGCAGTCTGAAAACCCTACCTACCCTTTTACTACCTATCTTGCTGATATCCACTGAACAAGGCCATTTTCTACAAATTGTCTTCGTATTTTTCTCCCATCGTGTCTAAATAAATCACACTAGATCGTGAAGTTGATCGCGCAGAGTCCTCTGGTTCCCTCGATGATACCCTGCCAATAACCAGATCAATAACGTACATATATCAAAGACCGTAGACAATAGTGGTTATACTTTTACAAGCCACATAGACCTTCATCGGAGGAAATAACGCCATCTAATTGGTCTCTCGATAGATGCCGTCTTGGTTTCAGACTACACAACTGCCTGGAAGCCTTGATTGGCACATCCATCCACGCTATATTCAGCTCAAGGTTCCTTTAACAGCTTGACAGGTACAGGGTCTGTCTGTCTTTCATCTTTGTGCCTGGGAGATATTCTAGAAGCTTGCCGTGATGTTTTCCGATATGTTCTAGAAGGGTTCTTCGCAACAATTGGCCTCGGGTTTGGAAGCCGGGGGCTGAGAGCAGACAATGATACAGAACCGTGAAAGATATTTGCACTATTACTGATTGCGTTCTTCCCTTCTGTCGCTCTTCTTGCCTTGTCATCTCATTTGACTACCAATTCCGTAGAAAATGGGGTCACTGCTCGTGGAAGCGTCTGCCATGTAGTGCCCTGTCGACTTATCTATCCTAGCTTCGCGCCGGTGAACGGCTTGCAACAGACCCCGCGATAAGTCCTCTCCGATAACGGCTACATTGAACTCCCGGATCTTCCATATCAGCTGCTCCCAGATAATGCACGTCGTCACCAGACACCAGAGCGCCAAAACCGTATCAAAGATCGTCGGGTTGCACTTGCGGCTACGCTAACCTTCCAGCCAGACTCCCCTTCAGCACGGATGGGGAGACGATAGCGCTAAAATGGCGTCCAGTTTTCTCAATGCCAATCACTGCGGTATCCACATCGGGAGGTCTCCCGGTGTCGCATTCGCGGCGTCACCAGTCTATTTTTGCATTTCTCGTCGCAAAGTCATGGTCTGTCGCTCATCTGCACCTGACCGATGACGAGACATCTGCTCTTCGCGGTATTCCAGTGACATACGCACGTGATCTTGGCTTCTTCTTCGAGCCTGATCCCAAGACGAATCTCCTCAAGCTATGCCCCATGGGCGGTGGCTTCATCAACACTGATCCCGAGACTGGAATTTCGCATGCACCTACAGACTTAAAACAGAGCGCTTTCCTACCCGAGGGTGACGAGAAGCAGCTTCGCGAGCTTGTTCGACAGACCCTTCCTCAATTCGCTGACAGGCCGTTCGTGAAGAAGACACTTTGCTGGTTCGCTGATACAGCCGACTCGGACTTTATCATTGACTACGTACCCAACACGTCTTCGTCGGTGCTGTTCTTGTCTGGAGATAGTGGCCATGGGTTCAAGTTCTTCCCTATCTTTGGCGGGTTTGTGAAGGATCTGTTGCAGGCAGAGAAGGGAGAGCAACCTGAGGCGAGATGGAGGTGGAAGAACCCCAAGACAGAGGAAGGAAAGGGTGATTGGGGCGGTGCTGTGAGTTGGAGGCTTGGTAACTCTACCGAACTTGTGGATATACAGCCTGTTGGTCAGACCAAGCTGTAATATCTTGGCACTATGCACCCTCCCTCCCAGAGTCTTTTGTTTTTGTAGCACCGGTTAAATGTAACTGCGATATATTTAGCTGAAACCTTAGATAATAATACACCATTATCATTTGAACCTCTTCTGATTTCTGCTCAGCGTTTTGTCAATTCGAGGCCTAGCTGGTCTGTCAGTTTGAGGATGGGAATGCGGCCAGAACACTGGCCGCTCCACAGATCTTTGTGACCGTAATACCATCTCCATTCACATTGTATTTTTACAGATCCTTGACTACAGAGAAAAAAATATTCCATATTATATCATTTCAAGATAAGTATCTGACCGGGTAGCCTCGTAACTTGTACATATTTGGGCATCTATGCCATTGCTGGCACGCAATTCCAGGGTAAGAAGATCCGCCTGGGTCTTCTCTCGGCGTCAGAAACCCGAACATCAACCCTGCCCGAAGAATAAGAACGAATAGCTTGAGAATATAATTAGTTCTCAAAGGCTTCTAGAAAATGGAGAGAATATTGAGCATCAGATTATTTGCCTTCTCAGCATCTTCCCCAAAGTAAACTTGAGAATCAGGAGGCAGCCCCGAAGTGACTCGGCCGACACGCCCGAGCTTTCGCAGCACATGACTGGCCAGAGTTGACTTCCAGGCCCAGAATAATCACCGGAAGCCCTGCCGGTCACAGCGGACGGGTTCCCGGGGCCGAGACACAGCACAGCAACCACTGAAACCCTCCATCTTCGGAGACGCCTTTGACACGTCGGAACAGATTCGCGATACAACCCCACTTCAGATGAGGAGGTGATAATCATCATGCTTTTAAAGAACCACGATTGAGTCAAATATCTGCATCAATTGAAACAGCATCAACAACAAGTTACGTTCTCACCCTAATTAATTCGTCAATTACATTCAATACCATCATCATGGGCTCCCTTAACCCTGCACCCTCCCAACAGCCCCATGTCCCCAGGTAAGCTTCCATCTCAAATCTTCAACCACTATCACATACTGACATTCCCAGCCCCGGAGTATGGTGTCCAGCAGTAACTTTCTTCAATCACTCAGACGACACAGTAGACCATGCCTCTCAAGCAAAATACTTCGCTCACCTCGCCGACTCCGGCCTAAACGGCCTTATCGTGATGGGCTCCAACGCCGAAGCCTTCCTCCTCACCCGCGAAGAGCGCTATGAGCTCATCGCCCTCGCCCGCAAGACAATCGGCCCTGACTTTCCCCTCATGGCCGGTGTCGGAGCTCACTCCACGAAGCAGACTCTCGAGCTTGCTGAAGATGCTCACAAGGCTGGCGCTAATTATCTCCTCGTGCTGCCTCCTGCGTACTTTGGCAAGGCGACGAGTATGAATGTTGTTAAGCGCTTCTTTTCGGAGGTTGCGAAGAAGTCGCCTTTGCCAGTCGTCATTTATAACTTCCCTGGTGTGACGAATGGTGTTGATATTGATTCTGAGACGATTGTTCAGATCTATGAGGAGAGCAAGAAGTCTCATCCTAGTGGAAAGTCCAACGTCGTCGGTGTGAAGTTGACCTGTGGCTCCGTTGGAAAGATCACCCGTCTCGCAGCTCAAATTCCCTCTTCAGAATTCTCTACATACGGCGGTCAATCCGACTTCCTCATTGGCGGTCTAGCAGCCGGCAGTGTAGGATGCGTCGCAGCCTTTGCCAACGTCTTCCCAACTCTCACATCAAAGATCTACGCTCTGTACAAGGAGGGCAAGTTTGAAGAAGCGCTGAAGTTGCAACAGCTTGCTGCGCTTGCTGAACGACCTTGCAAAGCTGGCGTTGCTTCTACAAAGTACGCAGTTGCTGTGTTTTCGGCGAGATTGGCGGGTGTTGAAGGAGCTGAGGAGAAGTTGGCACCGAGACATCCGTATGAGCCTGTTGGTGAGGCTGTTAAGACTAGTGTTAAGAGTATCATGAAGGAGGCGGGTGATAAGGAGGAGGAGTTGCTTAAGACTTGGACGGATCGTGTCAAGGGACGTCTGAACTAGATAGAGGGGAAAAGTCTGAACATTGATAATAATAGAGCTGTTACTGACATGAGATAAAACCTGTGAGGTCTGCAAGTGACGTGAAGACTTCGGGAGAAACCCCCGTTGTCCCTGAACCAGGAATGTTCCCCGGACTGTTGGATGCCTGTATTGACGTGATGGCCAAACCTGCAGAACAGCGGGAGAACAATGGCGAATACTTCGATCAAGTTTCCATGAGTCAAACGTCAACGTATTGGGATGAATGCATATCCAACGTCCATCCCCCATGCACCATCAGTGGACCTCTTGCGTCGATTGTGTGACTTGCCCAACCCATCCGGGAAGGCCGTGGTTAAGTGCACGGTGCTTCGATAATTGTTTTCCCCATCTTCTAGCCTAACTAAAACGACCAGGGTCAAAGCCTAATCCGCTATCAAAAAACGGCCAGCATCCAGCATCTGTCCCACTGCAAAGTCGTTATCAACAGTGCACCTCCACTTGGTGAAAGCCCCCAAACTCACCTCACCTCACTTATTAGAGTGAAAAGATAGCGATTCCTACCCCGCATACCATCATCCTCTTCCTTTCTCACTCTGAAGCATCTTCATTCCCGATTATTCCCCTCACATTTCGTCTTTTTTTACCCTTTAGAGCATAATACCTACTCGTGACCCAGTGGCGGCTGCTCTAACCCCAACACTACAGCAGGGGCAAAAAACCGCTGAAGCGCTCTGAGCTTAAGCTAACGAAACCTTCTCTTCCCCGCCAACAACCGAAACAATTTCTTTCCATTTCATCAGCGCGTTTGTTCTCTCATCGTACGATTCGTTGCGATGGCGCCTGGATCGACGCATGCGCGGAAAACGTCTGGTACGACTGCAGGATCAGGTCGTGTTTCCAAGAGATCTGATAACGCGTGAGTACGGCGCTGAGACCCTGTATCCGCACTGAGTTTCCCCTCACCTTGCGACGTCAACTTCACCTCACTCACCGAACAACGTCAACATTTGGGAGGAAAGATTACTGATGGGAATAATAGGTGTTCGCGATGTCGTAAGCAGAAAATAAAATGCTCAGGCTCGCATCCTTGCGACGCCTGTAAGAAGCGCAAATTGTCTTGCGAGTTTGATCAACGCGATCAAAAGGTTCTCGTCACGCGTGGGTAAGCTCACCGCAATTGACTTTTTGCGACATGACGTATTGATGGCTTCAAAGGTTCATTCTAGATTTACAACAACGCGCTGCGACGAGTCAATCGAGTACTGGAACGACCGAGTACATCACGCCTGGGTCTTTGGATACGAACATCAATGTTGGGGGACCTTCTGATTCAAGTATGTTTGATGGTCTGATGGAGGGCCATTGCTAATGGTGATAGTTGAACCGCCGCCTCATTTGCCTTCACCCGGCGGCAATGTCTCTGCTTCGCTGCCCACTGAGGATTCGCTCCTTGGGAGTCATAGTAGCACTAATAGCAGCGGCAAGGGACTGGACCCCATCGCGTCTGCACTTGTGAATCCTTTGTCATCTGGACAATCCAAGTTTATGCAATCAGCGCAAGGTCGAGAATGCAAGTACTCATTGCTTTCAGCAAGGCTTCAGCTAACATTTTAGTCTACCTCGGGACATCATCAAACTGGTCCTTTACCCGACGCGTCCTCAGTCTTACTCATGAATACATCCACCAAAGCCCAATCTCAGTCGATAACCTACTCTTCGATGGCTTAGCATACGACCTCGGATGGGACGGCTCAAGAATTACTCCAGCGCTGGATCCACCGGTTATGCCAAGTCTCGATCATGCAGTCTTCCTAATCAACACGGTCAAGTTTCACTGCGGCCAGCTGTTTCATCTATTCGACGAAGAGACGTTCATGGCTTATCTGCACGAATTCTACGCGGATCCGAGCAGCCATATTGCAGCAGCAGATCTTCCTTACATCCACCTCCTCCTCATCCTCGCTTTTGGCAAAGCTTTCGCCGAGAACAACAACTACCAAGCAAAGAGACCCCCTGGCGCTGATTACTTCGTCACGGCCCTCCGACTTCTACCAAGCATTCATATTCTTGTTTACCAACCACTGATATCGACAGAGATCTTATGTTGTATAGCTCTATACTTTGAGTCTCTCGACTACAGACACTCATCGCATGGCTTTGTACGCTCCTCAACGTTCTTCAGTGGATCCAGCTAACCTCCGACAGATCGGACAAGCGATGAGAGTTGCACTCGGACAAGGGATGCACACAGACATGCCAGTAGATCAATTAGGAGACCGCATTGTTGAACGAAGTCGAAGGATATGGTGGACCGTTTACGTGTTAGACCGTGAGATGACATCTCTCATGGGCCTACCGCAATCCGTTCATGACGACGACATTCATCATCAGCTTCCGCACTTTGACGGGTCGACACAACGAGTGGCGGCGCTTCATATGCAGATTCGACTTTGCCGGACGATTGCGTCAGTTGGAAGAGGTGAGAATACCAGTCGCATTCTCTGTAACAAGCTAACTAGTTGTTAGGTGTATATGGAGCCAATGGCCGCCTGAACAAGAAGTTCCTACTCAGCACCAAGAAAGTTCTCGAGAACATCGCCGGTCTTGCAGACGAGCTTCAACAGCAATTCCCTCTTGGTGCAGATAAAGCGGTAAACGGCGTTTCAAGGGTTGCAGGTTATCTCCATACTCTATATCATCAGGTAATATCATTGTTCTGCAAGAAAACGGCCCGTCCTGACATGTACAGTGCATCGTCCTCGCAACGAGGCCTCTACTTCTTTGCTTCCTGAAAATCCGCTTCGAAACCCCCGACTCTATAACGGAAGCTCTCAACTCCTCCCAAACTGTTTGGAACTTGATCAAGATGTGTATCGACTCTTCATACCAGATGATCAACATTCTTGGCTGTTTGCAAAGTCAAGGTCTGCTTGGTAAATCAAGAGATTGATCTCGTCAACCACAGCCACTAACAATTTCCCAGAAGCATTTCTCCCCTTCGATCTTGAGTCGCTTTTCGTATCGAGCTTTAACCTCCTCATCGCGCCCGTCCTTGATCCCCGATTCTCAGAGTACGACGCTACGTTCCGACATAAGACGCATATTATCTTTAATGAGATGATAAGTAAGGGCAATCTCATCGCCATGTTTCGAAGGTCGGAGTTGCAGCAGCTTGACGACATGTTGGGTCGTTTGCCGCGCGAGCAATCTGAGACAACACCAATTCCGATTGATGGACAGATCATTGGAGGGACGATTGGTGAGGGTGAAGGTGGGCTGAATGACCTGGATGATGATAATGAGACTATGGCTTCAATGTTGCCGGGTATGGATGATTTGGGGATGGATGCGTGGTTCACGACTGCGCAGATGATTGATATGGCGAATTCGATTGCGAACAGCGATACTGAGTTTCTATCGCACACAATGATGGAACATGATATATGGTGAAAGAGTCGGGACAGCTTGGGTATTATTGGAGTCTAGGTAATCATGGTGTTACGAGTTCATGCTTAATGGAAGGGTGATTGGATTTGCATGCCTGCTGGAACCTTGGGGGAGCTAAAAGCTTATGAGTAGTTATTTATACTGATTGTGTGTTACAAGAATGAAGAGTCGTATATATGTATTGACAAACGCTTCAAGCTACAGGACAGTGCTGTGAAGATCGCAACAGGGTATCGTGAAAACGAATCATACTCAAGACCCAAACATTATCATCCGACAGCTCTCTCCAACTTCTCTCGCAACACCATCCATGACTTCCTTACCAGCCCTCCATCATGAACCCATTCCTCCTTCTTCCTCTGCACTTCTTCCAAACTTCTTAAAGACTCCACGGCCCGTTGGCCTTCGATATCCCTACTAGAGAACCAAGTTCCATGCAGACCATACGGCACTCGTTGCGGAAGCCGGACCTTGGCCACGACATCACGCATGTTCTTAGCATCAAGAATCCACAACTCAGACTTAGCAGATGGAGGGCAATCCCCAGAACGCAGGAGTTGAGACTCGTCGAAAACGTAGAAGAGCAGATATCCATCGTCCTCCTCATTGGAGAAAGCTCGAGGAACAAACCGCGGCTCTTGAGCGTAGTGGTTCGACGGGAGACGGAATATCTTTATAGGATCGTCCTTCTTTTGTCCTTCAAGTATCTCACCGACTGAACGTCTATCGACACATCCAGTAATAGGTGTTGTGTTCATTTTCTTCCCACGATAAATGAGGGTCTTGCCATCAATCTTGACAAGAAGATCGACCTTGTCAGCTCGTCCGAGAGCAACGCCAAAACAGGAAGTTGATGTGCTGCAGCCGTAGATGTAGCGAGCTTCTTGCATCTCTCGGTCTTGGCGCACCGACGGAAATTCGAAAGGTATGGCCGAGAGAGCCCACTGGCTCTTCACGTTGTTTCGGGACTCCGTCTCCAGATCGAATTCGTAGTAGTATAGCCGGCATTGATCATAGTCGTCGGACTCTGCGGTGGGGAAGTAATCGGCCAGATCAGTTACTCCCCCGGGCGACTCGAGAGTAGGGGCTTCTTTGTATCTGCAAGCTGTTTCTTTCTTCTCGTCTGACCAGTCCCGTGCTCGGGTAGACTTAGGCCTCACCGGTGGCCGAATATTCCCAGCTGTATATACCAGGGTAGACGATGTCATCCGGCATGCAAGGAGATTAACGGAACTTCCTCCGTCACTTGACTGGGAATCCCATGTATTCGCAGTATGGAAGATACAGCATGGTGCTGTATGAAACCAACCCACACTGGATGGCTGATGCCGGGGGAACACTCCAAACCGTGAAGGCTTCGTCGGATCGTATGCTACAACCTCTTTGCCTTTCATTGTGTTGAGAGGATCGAGGCTCAGAGGAAGATCCATGATGATAGTATGACTTCGAGACGCTCCAAAGTCGTGCATCATTCGAGCACCAGATACTCCCAAAACCGGCTGATTCACAAGTTTGTGCCCAGACGCCTTTTCGTTGCTCTTAGGGAGTACTGAGTAGTGCACGTATGGGGGCATGAAGGTATTATGATAAAGGAGCATCTCTCCAGTGACGGGGTCGACTTTGGGATGCCCTGTTGTCCATTCCTTCATGAAGCTGAAGAGCCCAATACCGCCGAACGGAGAGTCACTACTGTTGGCTTGAGATATTCCGGGCTCTCCTTCAGCTCTAACACCGTCGAGCCAGCCGATAGTATCCAACGAGGGGAGCTGTATTCTCATTGGCGGTCCACTTTCGCATGTCGCCAACGCCCTTCCATCGTGGTACAAGACAGCAGTGTTGGCGACACTGATGCGCTTGATGGCTTGTTGAGATCCAGGTAGGTTCGAGAGAATGACTAGAAATATCGTCCTGAAGGTCGCGAACATGATCTGAAACATGGTCGATAGCGGGTTCACCAGGGTCGTGATGCTTGGCATTATGGGCGACACAACAGACGTCGTCTTTCTAGATAAGTACAAATCCGTCAAGATATACTGATTGACAAATTCTGGTATAATCTTGCCATCCGAAGATGTCTTTCTGAACGCGACACCAGAGAGCATCCCGTCGCCGTCAAACCAATGGGCATCTTTGCCAAGGTCTTGGTGGCTGACGGGATTGCCGCCATTGCGAACGTACTGACCACCAGTCAGTTCTGGCGGTATGCATCCACTATATGTGCATGGAGTGAGATTTGTTGTTTGGTGGATTGGAGCAAAGTTGCCAGTAAGATATCTGTAACTAGTGAGCTTTGTGTTATGGACCGCGGGGAAGACTTACGGGTGACGAAGTGGCGGGGAGATATTCTCGTCGTGCTGAGACATTGACGTTTGTGTGAGGGAATTTTGTTGCAGAAACTTCATGATGATATGGGAATATGATGTTACGCGGTATCGAGCCGCAATAGGATAAAAGTCTGATAAATATCGCGCTGCAGATAAAACGAGGAGAAGAATAGACGATTAGTATTTGGAAAGACTTTCAAGCTACATCGCGAGGTGAGTCCAATCGAATGCGAAAATAGAGACGGAAATATGTCAAAGCATATGACATTCCATGAAGCTATACAGAATACACCCATCTACAGCCAGCAGACCACCAGTAGCTTAACTATATAACCCCAACCAGATCGAGATGATCAGGAAAGACGTAGGTAGCATCAATCGCTGGATAACACGGCACACGATGGGGATATCCATCCATCAAAACTACTAGCACGATCTGTCACGCGTCATGATCAAGTCCCATCTCCATCACGGTAACGGCAATGTCAAAAAGACCGAGTATCCCGAAAAAAGGGTCTCGAATTAATTGATGACAAGTACACTCGATACCCAAAAAAGTTGAAGAAAAAAGTCGTGACGTCAACGAGTCCCTGAGATGTAACATGACAGAAAACGCCTCTCCCCACTCACACCACAGCATAGTGCTGCATATCTCCAAAGGTGGGGGAGCATTATTGTCACCTGAGAAATAACGGACAGGGGTAAAGGGCTGTGTTAGTATCTGAAAAACAAACTGTGGACACAAGCTCCGACTTCTTCCTCAACAACCTGTTTCCTTTCAATTTTTTGACTCTGGCTTTATTTGAAGCCCATATCGTATGCCGTCACATACAAATTCATCTGTTGTTTTTTTGTTCACGTACACGAAATAAACCTTTGTCAAAATGGGCTGGGAATATGCCCAAGTGTACGTATTCTCCGCGTTGTTGAGGGAGGCGTTTAACTCATCCCTTGATATAGGCATCTGAAATACACGATACCGTTTGGTGTTGTTTTGGCGACGGTTTATCGACCGTTGATGTCCCGGTTGGATGTTTTTAAGCTTGTATTTTTGATAACGGTGAGTTCTTTTTGAGAATATTGATGGGCTTGAAGCTAATTTTTGCAGGTTGCTGTTGTTTCGACCATGTATGTTGATTTTGGAGGGGTTTTTGTTTGAGGTTTACTAACAAATACAGCCCCTGGGACTCATATCTCATCAGAAATCGCATATGGACTTATCCTCCTGGTGTCGTGGTCGGTTTGACAGCATGGGATATTCCAGCGGAAGAATTATTCTTCTTCGTCATTCAGACTTTCAACACCTCTTTACTCTACATGATTCTCAGCAAACCAACATTTCACCCTATTTACCTGTCGAAGAAGACGGGCTGGGGTAAAATTGCTGGCCAGATTCTTTTCGCATCAGCTATTGTTTTCGGCCTTGTTTCTGTGTCCTCTGGTGGTGAAGGGATGTACATGGGCCTTATCCTCATTTGGGCGTGTCCATTCCTCTTGTTTCTATGGTAATGCTCAACTTGAGAGACTGTTTCACGCTGCATATGCTAACCATTGGCAGGTCGATTTCGTATCAGTTCATTGTGAATTTGCCTTGGACAAATACTGCGCTTCCTATTGCTTTGCCAACGTTGTATTTGTGGATTGTTGACACTTTTGCGTTGCGACGAGGAACGTGGAGTATCACTTCTGGGACCAAATACGGATTCGTCTTGTGGGATGGCCTGGACATTGAGTAAGCGACCATTTTTCTGAGAGAGGTGACTATTCTAACACTTTACAGAGAGGCTGTCTTTTTCCTACTCACCAACACCTTGATTGTCTTTGGCCTCATCGCTTGTGACAACAACCTGGCTATCCTCGACACATTTCCTGAGCATTTCCCTCGGACAAAGGGAGTGCCCAGCTTGCTTACAATCATCCGAACTCTTATTCTACCTAAAGATAAGTATGATGAGGAGCGCATTCAAGGCCTTGTCAGCGCCGTTGCCTTACTTCGCAAGAAGAGCCGAAGCTTCTATCTGGCAAGCGGCACTTTTGAGGGAAGACTCCGCATTGACCTGATTCGTTTGTATGCATTCTGCCGAGCCGCCGATGACCTTGTTGACGAAGCTCCCTCTGTTGATGATTCCAGAGCATCGATTGAGAAGCTGCGAAGGTTTCTTGATCTCGCTTATGAAGAGAATCAAGAAGAGCCTTCACAAAGGCTACGAGAATATGTCACGTCCAACATCCCGGAGATGTTCCACATGGCTCTTCTCCAACTGCCTACATATTATCTGCCAAAACAGCCTCTGGATGATCTACTCAAGGGGTTTGACACGGATCTTCTCTTTGATAGAAAGTCCGGCGCATTCCCTATCGAGACTACCGAAGACCTTGATATCTACGGAAGTCGCGTAGCTGGCACTGTCGCAGAACTCTGCAACCACCTTATTCTCTACCATACCCCAGAATCTGTCCCCGAAGACATCCAACGCGAAGTTGTCGCTTCAGGCCAAGAAATGGGCATCGCACTTCAATACGTCAACATCGCCCGCGACATCAAAACCGACGCAGAAATTGACCGCGTCTACCTTCCCCTCTCCTGGCTGAAAGAAGCCCAACTCACTCCCGAAGACGTAATTCAACAACCCCATGGTCCCGCCATCGAAGCTCTCCGTCATAAGTTACTTGATCGTGCTTTTGAAAAGTACAACATGGCAAAGAGCGCTATTGATAAGCTTCCTTCAGAAGGGAAAGGGCCAATTCGCGTTGCTGTTGAGAGCTACATGGAGATTGGACGCGTTCTTAAAGAGAAGGGCCCTGCGATGAAGAAGGGCAGGGCTACTGTTCCTAAGATGAGACGAATTCGAGTTGCATGGTCTGCATTGAACAAATAGCGGGGTGAAGCGTGGAGGATGTAATGGTAGAAGTCATAGATTCATAGAATATTCATTTCATTCCACTTTGAGCAACTATTTTCTCTAGATTAAAGAATGTCTCAAACGATTGTCTACTCAGCCGTTGGAATTACTTGGCGTCGTGAAGTCTCGTGGCGTCCTAAATTCGTAGCCTCAACGTTGACACATTTTGACAGCACCACCACCATAAACCCACCAACCAATCATTCAACACGCATCCCATCACCAAATCCACTAAAAACCCTCCAAACCAAACGCGTCAATGATCGTCAACGCATCAACGACTTCAATTGTCCCTATCATCTTCAATTAGTCACTAAAATCCCTCAAAAAGCAAACTGCGCCTCGTTAAGCACAGGGTAACAGCCGTTCACATGTACGCCAAGTGTCTCATTAAACGAGTGCGAAGAAAAAGTGGACCAAAACAAAATGGAAGACGTCATTGACTCTATTGCTCTGACTATCAAAACCGTTGGCTTCGAGTGAGCCGGTTATTGACTGAGCATCTACACTTTTTACAGCAAAAATGAGCGACATTAAGAAATCTGTTATTGTTATTGGCATGTTACAGTAACTTTGAAGGACTATGAAGAGGAATTGACTAACATTTACTAGGTGCTGGTGTCGGTGGTGTTTCTACTGCTGCGAGACTTGCAAAAGCTGGCTTCAAAGTTACTATCCTCGAGAAGAATGACTTTACCGGCGGACGTTGCTCGCTAATCCACAGTGATGGCCACGTACGTCTTCCCTCTCACTCTATTTACGCCCACTAACCTTGTCAGCGCTTCGACCAAGGTCCATCTCTCCTTCTCCTTCCTCGCTTCTTCCACGAGATCTTCCAAGACCTAGGAACGTCTCTAACCGCTGAAAGCGTTGAGCTTTTGAAATGTGAACCAAACTACAACATCTGGTTCGGCGATGGTTCATCCTTTGAGATGTCCACTGATCTCACCAAGATGAAGAAAGCCATTGAAGCTGTTGAAGGCATCGATGGTTTCGAGAGATATCTTGGTTTTCTTCAGGAGTCGCATCGACATTATGAAGTTAGTGTTGAGTCTGTGCTTCGAAGAAACTTTCCTAGTATTTTGAGTCTGGCGAGACCTGAGGTGCTGTTCAATCTGTTCAATATTCACCCCCTTGAGAGTATTTGGACAAGAGCGAGCAAGTACTTCTGGACTGAGAGGTTGAGAAGAGTCTTTACTTTTGGAAGCATGTATATGGGAATGAGTCCTTTTGATGCGCCCGGAACGTATAGCTTGCTTCAGTATACTGAGCTTGCTGAGGGTATCTTATATCCTCGAGGTGGATTCCACAAGGTTAGTCTTGCAACCCAACATATAGGTTCCTCACTAACAGCTTTAGGTCGTTGAAGCACTGGTCAACGTTGGTCAGCGTCTTGGTGTCGAGTACCGTCTCTCTACCGGCGTCAAATCCATCTCTATCGACCAAGCAACTGGCAAGGCAAACGGCGTTGTCCTGAGTGACGGAACACATTTACCTTCAGACATTGTCATCTCAAACGCCGACCTTGTTTACACTTACAACAACCTCCTCCCTAAGACCAGCTACGCAGACTCGTTGTCAAAGCGAGAGACTTCTTGCAGTAGTATCTCTTTCTACTGGTCTGCTTCCAAGATCGTACCTGAACTCAACGCTCACAACATCTTCCTCGCGGATGAGTACCAGGAGTCTTTTGACAGCATCTTCAAGGAGCACCTCATCCCTTCAGAACCATCTTTCTATGTCAATGTCCCTTCGCGCATTGACCCCTCGGCTGCCCCTGAGGGCAAGGACTCTATCGTGGTTCTTGTCCCTGTTGGTCATCTTCTCTCAGACTCTGAAGGAACACATCGTGGTTTGTCCAAGTCTGGAAACTCTGGTGGTCTCGAAACAAGCCAGGACTGGGATAAGATGATCTCTCTCGCCCGTGACACAGTTATCGCTACAATGCGCGCGAGAATAGGCGTTGATCTTGCTCCTCTCATTGAGAACGAGATCATCAACACCCCATTCACATGGCAAGAGAAGTTCAATCTGGACAAGGGAGCTATTCTTGGTTTGAGTCATTCCATCATGAACGTTCTCGCCTTCCGACCTGGTACTCAGCACTCCAAGTACAAGAACTTGTACTTTGCTGGTGCTAGTACACATCCTGGTACCGGTGTTCCTGTCTGTATTGCTGGTAGTAAGATTGTTGCAGAGCAGATTCTCAAGGACTCAGGGTTCAAGAGCCATCAGATTCCTTGGGCGCATGATACTGCCAAGTCTCCCAAGGGCGGACTGGATAAGATGAGCGATTCGTCTTTGACTCTGTTCCAAGGGTTCTTGGGAGCTTTGGTAGCGATTTTGTTGGCTTACTATTATCTTGTCATTGCTGCGAATTAGCGAGCATTAGTTAGGTTGCTCAGGAGTATTTATTTGGTGCGATTACTTAGTTAGAGATAGAATGAACTTCCTAATATCTATATCTACTGATCTATACCCAAAACCTCGAAAGTCAATGCTATCGTGTGAACGAACGTGACAACTATCTAATCGGAAAGAACCGGACTGTCAACAATCTTCATGCACTGTCCTAGACTGTGCTTGATCTGATCATCCCTAACCCCACCAAAACGTCGATGCTGTCGCGTTACATGGAACATTCCTATCTTGACCTCAGACCGTCATCATTTTCGGCAAATACATCTCATCAGCCTTACAATTCCCACTAAACTACCGCGGGATCTTCCATTCTACGCTACGGCTACCGGCAACGGTTTAGTCACTTGATACCATGTTTGAAACCTAGTGGTGTGGACTCAGCATGTCAGCACGTCATAGACTCAATATCGGCCATCGCAGATTCTGACAGCGCATATTGATGAACGATGCGTTTTGTTTCGAGCAATGACGATTACTCGGCAGTTATTTCCGTGTGTGCTCGGGAGGGTCGGATATGAAGTCATGTAGAGGAAGATGGAGAACGTGGGAATGAAGGTTGGCTGCATTTAAGGGTTTGACACCCATACCTGTCATCTTCTTGGCTTGCAGACATAGCATTTTTCGCTCCACGAATACGAAGTTACTTTTTACCGTTGAATTAACTATTGTTCACCATGGCCGATCACCTTTATGCAAGAAAGAATGATGCTCTCAATGTCAACCGTGAGCCATATCATCCCCCCAGTCAAGACGAGTTTGCTAACAATTCACTGCAGCTGACATTGTCAATGGGCAACGCAGTGACATTAACATTACCGTCAGAGGCTCTGACTGGTACTGGGCTGTCTGCGCAGGTGTGTAGAATAACAACATCCAGGGTTATGTGATGAAAAGACTAACCGTGCCCAGTCATGACCGTTTCAACCTTTGCGTTTCTTGGGCTTGGAATGAGAAAGCCGCGCACCGACCGTATCTTCCAGTAAGTTTCATCAGGTTCCCTTGATATTCTTTGATTCCTCACCAACCATGGTTGTATATGGAGTTGAAGTGTCGCGCCTTACTGACTTGCTTAGCTACATCACCGCGGGTATTACCATGATCGCATCTATCGCATACTTCACAATGGCTTCGAACCTCGGATGGACGCCTATCGCGGTCGAGTTTCAGAGGTCTGATCACAGAGTAGCCGGAATGTACAGAGAGATCTTCTACGCTCGATACATCGACTGGTTCTTGACTACTCCCCTGCTACTCACAGATCTCCTTCTCACTGCTGGCATGCCATGGCCAACTGTGCTCTGGGTGATTCTCGTGGACTGGGTTATGATTGTCACTGGACTAGTTGGCGCCCTTGTGAAGAGTTCTTACAAGTGGGGTTATTTCGCCTTCGGTAAGTCGTCTTCCATGCGGTGTCACCATCGTCACTAACATGAGTCCAGGCTGCGCTGCCCTCGCATACATCGTTTATGTTCTCGCATGGGAAGCTCGTCTGCATGCCAAGCACGTCGGGACCGATGTCGGTCGCACTTTCGTCATGTGCGGTTCCCTCACAGCCGTTGTCTGGATTCTATATCCCATTGCCTGGGGCGTCTGTGAAGGCGGTAACTTGATTGCCCCTGACTCCGAGGCTGTCTTCTACGGCATTCTCGATCTCATCGCAAAGCCTGTCTTTGGAGCTTTGCTTCTTTGGGGACACCGAAACATCGACCCTGCTCGTCTTGGCCTTCGTATTCGCGACATTGACGAGCGCATCTTCCCAGATGGTCCCAACAACAAGGCGGCATCTGGACATGGTGCTCGAAACGATACTGCCACTGCCTCTGGCGCTAATGTTAACCCCAACGCTTGAGTGAAAGGCTAGGAATAAATAGCATCAGTGGCCTGGTTCTTTGAACCCCCAGGACTTCAAATATTTCGACACCAATCTCTACCGCGGTTTTCTAGCCAATTCACCAACTATACCAATTCTTTGTCTTTCACGAACTGGATACTTGCGTATAATTTCATGTAAAATACTAGTTTGTTGATACCCGAAGTCTGTTTCGTGGCACGGATATGTCTTGGAGGGTTGTACTAATTGTCTGATTTCGACTAGTAATATATATAAAGTGTTTATATATCGTTTTTGGTCCGTATAGCTCGCTTTAAACTGACCCCAGACAAGTAGTGCTTATGTCAGGTACATGTCTGGATAAATAGTACCAGTGAATCAGACCTTGGCCTCAGAATCACTGGACCGAGAGGACACTTTCTCAGGACCTTCAGACTGTAGTACTGTGGTTTGACGAAGTCGACCAGTAACATCATGCGTCGCTTCCCACTCATCCAGCTCACTAATCGGGACCTTTCTGATCTCATGACTTTGAACACCGTTATCCAGAATGACGGTTTCTGATCGCAGCCTGTACCCCTTCCATTTTGGTAGCAGGAACGCCCAGAAATAGTAGTACACACCGCATGCGATGAGACTATAGAATCTGTTAGTCGTGGCCTACCACGGTACTCATAGGGGTTTATGAACTCACATTCCGATGCCTGTCACGACGTACGTGGCATACCAGAAGCTGACATCGCCAGCGTACATTCCACCCTCAGGAGGATACCAAGGCATGACAATCACAAACAACTGAACCAGAATGTTGAAAATGACAAGAACATGCCAAGCCTTGAACTCGGGAGCAGGGAGGTTTGCACGCTTGCGGCGCCAGCGCACAACGTAGAGCCCCACGGCCATGGCAAGATTGAAAGCCGCACCCGGATAGACGCCAAGGTCGCTCACTAGTATGGGTTAGCTACTTCTATATCTGAAGAGACGCGTGATGGCATACCGAAGTTGAAGGCATCGCCAGATGGGATAGCAAGAATCATAAGGGCAGTAATAGCCCAAGTGGTGAAATAAGGTCCAAGTGGTGTTCCAAATGGCTTGGTAGAGACCCAAAAGGTAGTCCATGGAAGGACGCCTTGTCTATGGTTGTATGTTAGCTCGGTTATACTTCATATAGCTTCTGAGGAGACTTACCTCCCGCACTCTCGAAGTCGTCGGGATAATCCAACAATGACGGCCATGATGTTTCCAAAGGCACTCAAGGCAATAAGAAAGTTGAGCCCTCGCACTGCTCCACTATTTCCGAGCACCTTGCTAAAGAACAAGCTTGCTGCTGTCAGACCGGAGCTTTCGAGCTCTGCCTTGGGCACTACGACTATCAGTATGAGGCTCGAAGAGGCTGGGCCTGATCACTGTACCTGCTGAAAGCCAGGCGACGTTGGCGAACATGTAAAGAACATATACCGTTGTCAATGCAGCGAAGGCATATTTCTTGAGGGACTGGACAGGGTTCTAGAGCAGACAGTTAGTCCGGCGTCAACAACACTATAATGTTCTGGGCGTACCTTGACTTCGTTGGCGAGATTGAAAGCGTTATTATATCCACCATAGGAGAAAATGATTCGATATAGTGCATTGGTGAGACCGTATGCGCTAGCTGAGCCTGTGCCTTCGAATGCGTTTTGGAAATTGACCTTGGGGTCCTCAATGTCGGTATGCCCACCTAGAACCACGAATCCGGTAATGATAATAAATACGAGGGTGAGAATCTTGACAATACCAATTGCATTCTGGAACCAGTAGGCGTACTTGGTGTTGAACACCAGACCTGAATCGTGTAAGTATAGTCGCATGCCAATGAGAAAGCCTACTTACACAAGCATGCCACGGTGTACCCAGCCAGGGCTACACCTTTGGTCTCCCAGTTACTGGGTACTTTGGTGGAGCACCGAAAGAGGTAGGTTGCCAGAACTGTTTCAAGGCTTAGTTTTGATGTCTTGAGAGAGGCTTGCTTCATGCCTACCAACAGCATTGCTACTGCCGAATGACAAGAGGACACTCTGCACAGCAAAGGTGGTTGGAAAAAACCAGGTAGGGCGAGGGAACGCTTGTTCGAGGAAGACAACCTCGGAACCCGATCGACTAGGAAAGTACGCGGTAAACTCCAGGTAGACTGCACCGGATGCAATGCAGAGCTGAGAATGATGTTAGATCAAGTCCTTGGCTCGAGTGGGCAACGAGTTCCTTACCAGATAGCCCAAAGTCCAATAGATGAACATCAGACCAACTGAACCGGTACCGTGTAAGATGGCAGAGGCTAGAGAGTATAAGCGATATTCCCTAAGTAATCATGAGTAGGAACATACGTGTAGAGTAGATGCCAGTACCAATCATCATAGTAACATTGATCAAGACGATAGTGAATGGCCCAACATCGTAGCCCAAAGGCGAATCATGTTCGACAGGCGCTCCAGTGGCTTCCTGATACGTGACAGCATTGCTGTTGCCGCCAGTCTCTCCTACATACTTCAAGCTTCCGTCAGAGTATTCACCATCGTTGGTCGCGGTCGCAACAGCCGCGTCAGAGCGACCACTGAATGGTTGTCTCCAGGAAACCATGGTGTGCCGATAGTCGACTTGCAACTAAACGCAAATGGACATGAGACTAGGCCAAAGAAGTCAAGCTTATAAAAACGATTGGTGTTCTCTCCCAGCGCCAAGTTCTTGGGGTGATCATTTGGTTATATAGTTCGAACAAACACATATATTGCTTTACTCTACTACTGTCAGCGGAACAATGGCGCATTCTTATCCAACAGTATGTCCCTTCTCACCTAGCATTATTTCGGAATCCTCGAGAACTATGGCATATTTCGGCGGGATGTGGGAGGAGTGGGTGAAAAACTGGGTGGTTCATCACGAAAGACCTCTGAACTATGACGAAAGCTGGCCATTTCAAAGTTGTACCAGCACCTACCTATGCTTGTAGATTATGGCTACTCCACACGTCGGATCCGAGCCGGCGATGAGTGCACTGACTGGAAACGGTTTCAAGAAGTTAAGTGAGATCGAAAGTCTTTGGTGCAATGGAGTCACAGAACATACTACCAGAGCTGTGAAGCATTATCGATGATGATACAGCTGTTATACTTAGCGATACATATAGCACAGTACTTCTACATCCGCTGGTATCTACATAATTTAATAACCTCTTGCAGCTCTGTCTGCAGAGACAATATGATTGGGTTCGCCTGTTCAGCTAGCCCCGGGTTCGCAAATACCCCGATAGAAATTCGGCGAACTAGAAGCCAGTTAAATCCAAGAGAATTTCAGACTTCCTCTTCGTCTAACGATTCATGTTCGCTTATCAAAACCAGAAACGGGTTCTTCAAGGGTTAACTGCGGGTGTTGATCGGTTATAGGCAATAACGTGATACCATGGGTGATTGCGAAGTATGGCGACAGTTGCCTATCACGGAAATCCCACAAAACAATATCCCATGATTCGTCCATCTCACGGTTAATTCGGCCCATTTCGCCCTTAACAAACAACAAGCTCCTCCATCTCCAGTCCTCGGCTGCTATTTCTCATCCCCGGATGAGAAACGGAACCACCCGGGGTTTCCGGCGCAGATTGGTTACGGGCTAAGTGGATCATTATTGAGATCGCTATCAACATCCCGCACGTAGTTGAGTTACAATTATCTAATGCTCAATATGTCGTTATATGCCTCATTTCGATTGCATTAGTAACTGCCCGCTGTGGTGACCCTGGCGGCTTGTCAAACTTGAATGTCGAATATGGACCTATAAAGGGACAGAAGCAGCAATGCTCAATCGCTACTCCGGCTCCCATAAACAGCTGTATGCAGCATTGTAGCAAATTGCTACATATTGTAGAATCATCAACCCATTGTCCACTCAGTTGGAGAACCTACCCGTTGGCTCGAGCCGGGGGGGGGGGCCAACTAAGCAAGCTTAGTTGGGCACAAAACCCTGAGACACGCACAAAACCCTGAGACAGCCCCGCACGGCCGGCTATCGCGATTTTTCGATTTTCCTCACCTAAAATCAAGATTTTAAAGATATTAATTAGTAAATAGACTATCTAAATTTATTATA